>APFE030237316.1:7367-50027 GCA_000404065.3 Pinus taeda
ATATCTCTTCAATCCCTCTTGAATTCTATGTGGGATGTGAAGAGAATGTTTCTTTCAGAGGACTGGCGTGCTTTGACAATGAGCCGCAAACCAGAAGGAGAGGCGTATGCAGACTAGTTTCATACCAGGAAGACTTCTAGGCGAGAGTGCAGGAGGTGTGCGCCGTTACTGAACCTTTGGTAAAGGTTCTTCGGTTGGTTGATGGTGATAAGCCCGCAATGGGCTATTTGTATGAAGCCATGGACAGGCCCAAAGAAGCCATTCGGGCCTACTATGATGACAAGGGAGATGATGGGTTTCAGAAACAACTCCTTCTATGGGGAGTGATTGATGAGCGATGAAACAACACACTCCATCGTCCCATTCATGCTGCAGGGCTTTTCCTGAACCCTGGATTTTCTTATGCATGTGGATTTGATTTTGATGCTGAGGTCATGGATGGATTCTTATTGTGTGTTCAGAAAATGGTGCGATCTCCAGAGGAACGTACAGAGATCTCTAAACAAATTGAGTTGTATAGGATGGCAGGTGGCACATTTGGCTATGACATGGCTGTCAATGATAGGCTGATTAAAATGCCAGGTATTTTTTTGTTTGTAACTTTGTTTCAACTTTCAAATTTCATTGTCTCCTCAAATTCCATTTTTTTCTTATGTTTATTTAAAATTTTATTTGTAATTTTGTTGTAGATGCCTGGTGGCAAATGTATGGAAAAAGGGTACCCCTTTTGCAAAAGTTGGCCATTCGCATCCTCAGCCAAACATGTAGCTCCTCAGGATGTGAGCGCAACTGGAGTGTATTTGAAAAAATACACAATAAGAAGCGCAACAGGTTAACACTTAAACATTTAAAATATTGCAAATTTCGAAATAAATTTTTGAATTCATTAAAGTTTAAACAATATTTTTTATTATTAATTATTAATTATTATTTCATGATCTTTGTACAGGTTGGAGACCCAGAGACTTAATGACATGGTGTATGTCTACTACAATCTTCGATTGTGGGTGAGGCAACTGGAGAAGACACCTGATTTGGAGGCCATCTCATTGGATGGGATTGACACCACTGCTGCATGGAGGGTCGAGGACGAGAGGCCTCTCATGGAGGCTGCTGAAGATTGGTTAGGGCAGGATGTTGTGGAGGGGGAGGAGGAGCAGGAGTAGGTGGAGGAGCAGGGGGAGGAGGAGGAGGAGGAGGAACAGGAGGAGGAGGTGACACCGCCTGCCCGGGCTACTACCACCAGTAGAGGACGTGGTCTACCTCCTGTACCTCCTATTTCTAGTTCTTCAGCTAGTAGAGCACATCAGACTCCACTGCCCTCTCCACCAGCACAGACACCAGCATCTACATCGAGAGGGAAAGGGAAAGCTATTGCATTTTCTCGCCAGAGGGGCAGAGGAAATCAATAGGATTAGAGTCTAGACTTTCATTTTATTGTATATGACATTATGACATGATGAGATACTGATACATTATCATATTTTTTGTTGATATTTTGAAGCTGAGTTGGGACTCAGGAGTCAGGACTTACTATTCAGGACATGATTCAATGTTATGTGTGATTTTAGCGCTAGAAATGATATTAAACATCTTATATATTAGTTTTTTATCATATTTATGTGTCAATGTATTTATTTTATGTTCTAGATGGTTTAGATATTGAAAAAATTGAAAAAAAATGAAAAAAAATGAATATGTTCCAAACGCTTTTTTCCCGCTTTTTTCCGCTTTTTTCCCGATTTTTCCGATTTTTTCATTTTTTTCCCCGCGCCGATTAAATCCCGCTCGCGCTTTTCACAACATTGCTCAGAACATACCCCGCCTAGGTTCTCAGGTTGTGTTCCACCAGGGCTATCCTTATCTTGGATTCCCAGTCCTCAAAGAAAATTAGTCCTCTACAACTACTCTTATCATGGATGCCCTAACACATCCTCAAAGAGCATCGGATGTCAGATGTTTACCCAATCCTCCATTCTATCTTCCCAAGTGAAGACAAGAATGATGTGTCTATCTCTACCTCTTAACTAGGGAGGACATATATATTCCAATAAAGGAATGTACCTAAGCTCCCTCTTGGCTTAGGAATTTTGCTTCCAAGTTTCTACGAAGTAAGAAACTTCTTTCCAAGCTCCCTCTTAATTAGGGACCTACAACAGCTCCTCAGATGGAGATGATGGGACAACCCGCTGCTTGAAGAACTCCTCCTCACGATGTCATGAACTTCTTTTCGTTATCTAGGAGTCTTCATGATTGGGACTTCTTCAAAGGGCACAGACCATCCATCACTTTCATCCATGAGCCAGTGATGTCATCATCGGAAAGTGATCCATCTGTTCATATCCGGCTTTCCTTCATGCCATGTTGTCTTCTTCATGCCATGTTTCCATAAGGATCTTTCATCCTACTACATGGGCATCGATGGTGGAATATATCCATAGATCCCAAGCCAACCGCATAACTTAAAACAATAAAGCAATGCCATAAGATGCCACACATGTGGGTAAATGTCCTCCAAAAGCATGATGCCATGCCCTTTTTAGGCCATAAATGCTACAAATGCATGGGATGGGCTAGTGAGATGTCCCGTCATCAGAATCAAATCTAAGTCTTGAGGGATATCTCAAGAAATGCCTCAAAATGCCTCCATTTGTCAAAACCATGCTATGGGTGCCCTACATCACTCTTTCGAGGGCTAGATGGGTGACGTGGCATCATCTCTCTCAAGTGTTGAGCTCCAAGTGTGAGTACAAGCCCTCCCTTCTCATTCTAGGAATGACCATCATCATCTAGACTCTCAATGTAACGCCCATCAAGTAATGTCAAGGCTAGCATGGAGGCATCTTGAGTCCGTTGGCTACAACATCAAGAAAATCCAACACCAAGCAATATGAGCTTAGCATTGCAACATCTAGGGGTGCTCTAAGGTGTCAATCATCAACTCGAATCATCAAAGTGCCCAACATTCTACTCTGCAGCGGCAATATGGCTTTTGCAAGGTCATCACTGCTCTCTGGAAGGTGAAAAACAGCCTGAACAAGCTATGTAGTGGAGCGATGTCACGTGCCCTCAAAGGCCTCTACTACTATGTGAAAAAACACCTAGACAGACCATCTCAAGATCAAGTGAAAGTCATCGATCATTAGGGCTAATGACCATAGATGCATCATAGTGGACCATACTTAATTATTAAGGGCATAATAACAGTTCAAATTGAGATCAACTTCAAATATCTAACTAGGTCAAGTCTTGTAAAATGTTCCCTACCTATGTTGGGATGGCTAGATGGTCAACCCTATTAGGTGGTTCCAACACCCAAGGGGAGGTTACATGTACTAGGTCAATCGTTCAATCCATAGGTGCTTGTGACAATGGTGGCAATGGAGGGGAAGAACTTCAAGGCAAGGTACCATGGTCATGGGACCAGCTAATGGAGGTCCATCATCCTGAGCACATAGATGTAAGGAGGGAGCAATCGTAGAAGCATGAGTTACCCCTTTCCTCGGGCTACTTTTTCTACCCCTCTGGTGTGTCTTTTACTTATTTTTGATAATACTTTGAATTGGAGCATAGTTTAGGAGCCCAACCTTGCTTTTATTGATTTGGCATTTATTTACCCCTTAATGATGAGTCATTTTATTGCTCATCAAGGTTGGGACATGCAAGAGTTCCTTTATTTTGTGATGGAGCATCAAGTGTTCAAGGAAATGGGTGATGGCTAATGACAGGGGTAGAGCTCATGCTAAGCTTTTGCCCATGTGCTAATTAATGTCCCGACCATCTTTTGCATTTTAACCTTTTTTTTCTTTTATTGTGGCCATTTTATGCGTTTATCATTCTTTTAGCTACATCAAACTCTAGGAAAAAATTTCGCCCCAGACTCAAGGATGAGGATAAGAGAATGCCAATCCCAATTAACCAATGACCACAAGCCTGAAAAATGGAGATGCAATTTGGGGAATGGTGGAAAGTGGTAAGTATGGGAAAATCATGGACACGCTACTTCAATCCAAGTTTCCCAAGTAGTGCTCCTCCTATAACCCTAAGGACTCAGAAGAGGTCCCACTAGACTAGGATCAATATCCTACCCCCCTTGGTAAAGTAAGAGAACAAGTTTACAATCAAGATTGGTCAATCATCCAAATCACCCCTCAATCCATGTTAAAATGCCCAAAACACTAAGTAGAAGCAGATGATTGCAAGATGGTTAAAATACTTGGCAAATGATGACCCACCTTCCTTCAAGAGGATTGTCAAATGGTGAGGGGTGTCTGACTCATGCAAATAGTAGAGAAATATGGCATATCATCATGTACTAATGTAGGGTTGTTGGTTGGCTAGTTGTCCAAAGAAAGAGAAAAAAAATTATCCTATGGAGTTACCCACTTTTCATTAGGTAACAGGTACAAGAACCATAAAAGCATCAAGGTGGACCATATTCAATGTTAAATCCACCAAAGTACTTCACAGAAGTATCATCTTCAAATGTCATACTAGCTTATGGTTGTGCATAAGTTACCTCTCTAAGGTATGGGATGGTTATCTCATGACCTTATTAGGTTCTTCAAACCCTAAGCGGAGGAACAGTCCCTAGGCACACCCTTTCAAATGATAGGTGCAAGTGATATGTGTTATGGCTTGGCGTTTACTTCATGAAAGGTGTCATGGTGTTATAATAGTTATGCAAACCATTGTACATGAGTGCCTTTGCAGAGGGAGAGCTTAGCTACTTGTCTCATAGAAGGATAAGGGAGAATGGATTTCTTCATCATTTTGTGATATAACGTCTATTTAAGTTGTAGTAGAAGAGGAGTACGAATGAATAATCCTTTAATTACCTAATAATACCTTCCTCAGGTCGACTCTAAGTTAATTAATCATGTCGGCTTACCTTGAGTTCAAGTCGGCCCCTCTATAGTCATGATGATTCAGTGAGGGTTCAAACGTATAAATAAAAGTTAGCACTCATACAATTCAGGCAAGGAGTCAAGAAGAATTCAGTGAAGCAAGGAACTCGGTGAAAAAAAGAAGATCAAGGACCTCGTGGAAGGAAACAGAAGTTTGGTTCTGTGGATCTGAAGTAGCAATCCCAGGAAGACAGGATGATTCAGCCTGAATTTTCTGTGGAATAAAGTCTGTGATCTTGCCCAAATTCTGTAGTTTGTCTCTGTGCAAAGAAGGCCGAATTCTGTAGTATATCCTCTGTGAAAAGAGACTGGATCTGTGATATATCTTCTACGGAAGCCAGCGAATTTTCTGTAGTATATCCTCTGTGAAAAGAGCCTAGATCTGTATCTTCTGTGGAAGCAAGCGAATTTACTGTAGTATATCCTCTGTGGAAAAGAGTCTAGATCTGTAATATAATCTCTGTGGAAAGAGGCCAAATCTCTCTGTGCAAGAAGGCCGAAAATACTCTGAAGAAGACTGAAATCTATTGTATATAGCTCTGTGGAGAAGCTTGAGTTCTTGTGGAGAAGAAGCCTGCCATCAAGGCATAATTACATGTGGGTTGAAGCAGTGTACAAGCTTGAGTTTGCTGAGGTGTGACTATGAAAAAAGGCAGAAACTAGGCCTCCATCACAGACCCTGATCAAGCTACTCAAAAAGTATTTTATGGACAAATAAAGGAGGTCTGATTCGGCATCTTAGTGGTTATCTTATGATAGTATCTTGCTAACATGAAGCAGACTCTAGATCAAGATCTTGAAGTTATCTTTCAAGCCGTCTCTAGTACAGACCTTGAGGCAATTATGGAGCAGTCTTGAAGCTTTTTGAGTAGTCCTTCGACCAGTCTTTGGAGCAGCCCTTGAAGAATCATTGGAGGTTACCTCAAAGCAGACCTTGGAGACATTATGAAGCAGCCTCTTGAGACCAACTTGGAGCACATGTTCAAGATCCTATTAAAGCAGCTGTTGGAGATCTTGAAGCAGACTTTTGCAGATACTTGTTGAAGCAGATTTGAAGATCCTTGGGACAGACCATTTGGAGCAATTTTGATGAAGTTTAGGAATTATTTTTGTAGCAGACTTGAAGAGACCTATTGTAGCAGATTTTAATGACCCTTTTGGAGAAGCTACTGAAGACAACATTTTGAAAGTATTTTGGAAAGGTTGGAGCCTGGATTGATTTTTGAGGTTTGGAGTCCTCATAAGAGGTTGGAGCCTCGTTGAGACCAGGTTGGAGCCTGGATTGATATTTGAGGATTGGAGTCCTCATTCAAGGTTGGAGCCTTGAAGAAGTTAGAATTTTGTTGTACTAGTTGGATCTTGAATTGTTGTAGAGGATTAGAGTCCTCACTATTTTTTATTAATAGAATTACTTTTCTTATTCTACATCTTGTGTTCTGGTAAAATTTAATTGGCATAATATAACAATTGTTGATTTGGGGTAGCATCGAATGTGCTCTAGCCACGAAATTTGGTGGAGAGGTTAAGGCACATGAGATCTCCAATACCCAAAAAAGGTTTGGGCAGATTCTAAACAGTTCAGGAGATATTAAAATAGTTAATATTTTTAATGGGGTCCCTGAGTCTAAACTTAGGGAAAATAAAATATTAATGTGTATTAATATGAAATTGTGTCAGAATGGTCCAAAAGAAATGGATCAAGCCAGATCTAATCTTAGCCGTTGAATAGAGAATTAATCTCGGCCGTTGATATGTCAACAGAAAATGTATAAGAGGAGGCTTGAGGGTCACTTGGAGAACACACCAGAGTGATCAGTCATTCTATTCTCTAGAGCGGGGTTTGCTAAGAGAGATAGAATTAGTGATCGGGAGTTGCAGCTGAGGGGCATTGAATACAGAGAGACAAAGAGGCAGAGATAGTGTCGGGAGAGCAGCACAGTAGCTGAGGAGAGTGACACAGAGCCAGCTAAGGCTCATGCAGGGCCACACAGAGACAGCCAGGAGTTGCGCATAGCCTCAGAGAGGCCAGCGTTGCCGATGCAGAGGGCCAGAGGGCTGACGAAGAGCCTCCTAAGGCTGACGCAGATCCATCCAGGGTGACACAGGGCCAGCACTGGTCAGAGAGGGGCTGACATAGTCCAGAGAGAGGTTGACACTAGGGTTTCTAGGGCAGATTGGTGTTGAGGAGCTGCTGGAAGGATTATCCAGGGTTTCAGCCAGGAGATTTGTCAGAAACTGAGAGGTATTACTGCCAAGGAAATTCTCTGTTGGGTAGGCCAGTTTTGGCACCCAGATTGTACTATGATATTGCTTAATAAGAAAACCCTCAAATAGTTGCATCGGTTTTCCCACATTGGGTTTTCCCGGGGACATTAGTCCAAAAATAATGGTGTCATATAGTGTAATTGTTTCGGTTTCCTTTAGTCGCTGATCTGTAATATGTTGAGCATGCACTAGTGTTTATTTTCAGTATTTACATTGTAAATAACTTGTTAAGTAAAATAACAAGTAGGTAGGAATAAATCAGATAAAGTGCATGGAGGGTTTCTAACTAAGTAAACTTAGAAACTTCAACATGGTATCAGAGGGTGATTGCAGATCACATGAGGACTAAGGACATCAGCCGAGCGGAGCAATAGCAATAGAAAACAGTTGTCCCGAGGTGACAAAAGTTGTTTCTAGCAGATCAACAACAAGGGAAGGGTGATGCAGTGCCTATGTCATCAAGGGTGAGCCGAGAAGAGGCAGCGCAGAGGCTAAGGAAGGCAAAGGAAGCCTCATGCAGAGCCACGCAATAGCTGGGAAGGCTAACGCAGTTGGCTGAGGAGGCCAGGTTGTTGGTGTTGGGATTGCGCAGAGCCTAGGAGCTCTCACCTTCAAGTTGTTGGGGTTTAGAAGGCTATGGGAATACTGCAGAGTGGAGCTGATGAGGTACTATAGTTAGAACAGTACCTGATAGAGCAAGGCCAAGAGGAGTTGCTACCGAGGGTTTCTAGCCAAGGAACTCGGATCAGCAGTGCAATTGCACAAGACGATCAGAGTAGGGGGCATCTCGACAGCGGTAGAAGGATTTCCAGTAGGGAAATCAGGACTTAGAGGGAGTCCAGAAGAGAACTTCCAGATGGGAAGTAAAGACTCAGAGAAGTTGAACAGAGAACTTCTAGGAGGGAAGTAGAGGAGCATCATGGCACTACATGGAGTAAGAGACCAAGATAAATTGGACAGAGCGTCGAACTTCCCAGTTTGGAAGGCCAAAATCTTATTTGTACTTGACAGAAATCGTGTCAAGAACTTCGCCTTGAAGGTAATAGCTATCCCAATCGAATCCAATGATAACGACAAGTACGATGAGGCAATGGCGAGGGCCAAGAGCATCATCCTTGACGGAGTCAAGGATCATGTAGTACCACACATAGCCGAGAAGGAAACGACATTTGAGATGTGGGAGACTCTCAAGAAATTGTACCAGCATACTTCTGTGCAAAGAAGAATGCTACTTGAGAATCAGTTGAGGACGTATCAGATGAAGGGAGAACCGATTGACACCTTCCTCGGAGACTGAATGAGATCCGAGATCAGTTGACTGCTATAAAAGCCACGTCGGATCAAGAATTGATGGTGAGGACAGCCCTGAATGTTGTCTCAAAAGACTGGGAGGTATTTGTCCAGAATAGACTGGGCAGAGGGACTCTCCCACCTTGGGACGAGATGTGGGCGGATCTTCGCCAGGAAGAGATCAAACGGCAGTCGAAGATGGGTAGCAGCAGCAAGGGGATCAAAATCAAGCAGGAGGAGGAAGATGTTGCCCTAGCATCTGAGGGAAAGCAGGAGAAGCAGAAGAAGAAGGATCTCTCCAAGATCAAGTGTTTCCACTATGGGGAGTTGGGTCATTATGCAACCCAGTGTCCAAGGAAGAAAAGTAAGGGAGAGTCTTCCGAGACTAAGGTAGTGCCATCAAGGGCAAAGAAGGAAGTGTTGATAGACGATGACTGTGCCACGAGTGCACATGCACCACTTGAGCGGAAGTGGGGAGACATCGAGCTGTAGTCAGGCGGACTACAGGGGATGAGGGGCACGATCCTCGAGGTACCCAGCCTCTTGGATTAGATCTTGCCACGAGAGCCCCAAAGAGGAGCAGGATTGGCTGAGTCGGGTAGAGATGGATGCGGATGGAGCGGCAGAGAGAGCTACAATGCAGGAGTCCCGGGACAGCGCAAGGCTAGCAAGCTGCAGTAGTGTGAGAGGCACAGAAGGGTTGCACCAGTGCAGGATGGCATAGAAAGGTGTGCAACGGTGTGAGATGCAGGGAGTTGTTGCAACAGCAAAGAGGTCAAAGAGGGAGCACTTGTCAACAGCAGAGGGAGCTTCAGCGTTAGGGGGTGTCTCTAGCCCAACAGAGAGGTCAAAGTTGGGAGATCAGTTACTTACTTCTCAGTGACTAAGTTGCAGTGCAGCAATGGGCAACATGATGAGGGAGGTGTAGTGCAGATGCAGTGCTGGGAGAAAGGACCAACAGCAGCACGGATGCAGAGGGAGTTGTCGTACAGATGCAGCAGTGGTAGTGGCAGAACCATGGGCAACAGTACACGATACAGCAATGCAGAAGATGGTGGGCAGCAGAGCTAGCATCAGCACAGGGACCGATGTCGGATGATCAAAGTAATACTCAGTGAGCAGTATTGCTAGAGCACAGTCCTCACTAAGAGGGAGTGTTGATTTGGGGTGGCATCAGATGTGCTCTAGCCACGAAATTTGGTAGAGAGGTTAGGTCACATGAGATCTCCAATACCCAGAAAGGGTTTGGGCAAATTATAAACAGTTCAGGAGATATTAAAATAATTAATATTTTTAATGGAGTCCCTAAGTCTAAACTTAGGGAAAATAAAATATTGATGTGTATTAATATGAAACTGTGTTAGAATGGTCCAAAAGACATGGATCAAGCCAGATCTAATTTTAGCCGTTAAATAGGGACTTAATCTCAGCCATTGATATGTCAACATAAAAAGTATAAGAGGAGGCTTGAGGGTCACTTGGAGAACACACCAGAGTGATCAGTCAATCTATTCTCTAGAGCGGGGTTTGCTCAGAGAGATAGAATTAGTGATCGGGAGTTGCAGCTGAGGGGCATTGAGTACAGAGAGACAGAGAGGCAGAGATAGTGTCAGGAGGGCAGCACAATAGCCGGCGAGAGTGACGCAGAACTAGCCAGGGCTCACGCAGGGCCACGCAGAGGCAACTGGGCACTGCGCAGAGCCTCAAAGAAGCCAACGATTCCGACGCAGAGGCAACTGGGAGCTGCGCAGAGCCCCAGAGAGGCCAACGATTCCGACCAAAGGGCTGACGCAGAGCATCCTAAGGCTAACACAAACCCATCCGGGGTGACACAGGGCTAGCGCTAGGCAGAGAGGGGCTGACGCAGTCCAGAGAGAGGCTGACGCTGGGGTTTCTAGGGCAAATTGGTGCTGAGGAGCTGTCGGAAGGATTATCAGGGGTTTCAGCCAAGAGATTTGTCAGAATCTGAGAGGTATTACTGCCAAGGAAATTCATTGTTGGGTAGGCCAATTTCGGCACCCAAATTGTACTCTGATATTGCTTAATAAGAAAACCCTCAAATAGTTGCACCATTTTTCCCACATTGGGTTTTTCCGGGGACATTAGTCCAAAAATAATGGTGTCATATGGTGTGATTGTTTCTGTTTCTTTTAGTTGCTGATCTGTAATATGTTGAGCATGCACTAGTGTTTGTTTTCAATATTTACATTGTAAATAACTTGTTAAGTAAAACAACAAGTAGGTAGGAATAAATCAGATAAAGTGCATGGAGGGTTTCTAACTAAGTAAACTTAGAAACTTCAACAACAATTGAATGAAATATCGATTCACCCCCCTCTCATTTTTTCGAACATGAGAAGCATCTAAAGCTGGTTATTTGTGGATCATGATAGGGCTGTTGGCTGGCAAGCTGCAATATAGGAGAAAATTTCTCCTATAGTTACCCATATATATGGATGGGTTACAGGGACCTTAAATCATTCCCCGTCAGTGAAGACATATCTCAGCCCGACAGAACTCTTCACTAACAAAGGGTCTTCCATGAGGGAATTGGACTCGTATTTGAAGCTGACATACTTATGATTTTTGGCCTATACATCACCCTTATAACTTTTTTACTCCAATTCATCCTCAGAGAGTGTTCATAATAGATGCCTTTATGTTTAAAAAGCAAGTCAAAACTTAACTCAGCATGCATCCTTTTATGATCAGAAAGGCTATCTTATCCAAGCACTTGGCTCACTGTTATACTTGAATTATGTAAACACGGGAAGATAATGAGATTTTGGTTAAAACCTGTTTAAACGATAGAAACTCCTTTAAAAAGTAAAGTTTGCTAAAAATCATAAAAGGAGTGTGAAAGCAGATTAGATTAATACTAAGGAGATGAGAATTTCATAAATGCAAAAGTTGAAGTAGCACCTGTAAACAATAAATACAAACCTGGCATGTAGCATTGTCCCCACTGTCCCTATTTGGCTTGCCATCACCTAGTAAGAAACAAAAGCAAGACACGAAACCAGTTAGCAATATTGTCTGACAAAGAAGAACAAAGAAGAGCAATGTTGTCTGACAAGTTAGCAACATGATTAGAAACTTACAAGGATGTGATCATCATAACTGCAGAGAACTAAGTCAGTTTTTATACCCTGCACAGGAAAAATTAGGGTGAACATTAATCTAAAAAATTGTCTAAAGATAATCAAATATAAATTCAAGGACCCAACTTCTTAACACTTTTGTTTCCAGAAGAGGCAATCAATAAGGTGGTGGGGAATTTAATGCAGTCTAGGCACTCTGAATCTCGTGAGAAGAATCTGCCAAATAAACCTTGATAGAGTTCATCTGCCTTTGAATAAAAAACGTCCGTAAATACAAGAAACGCTTCCTAGGCCTAATCTCCAGTTATAAGAAATTTTTCTTGTAGGTACCTCTTTGCTGTTTCTCTCAAAAACAGTTCTTTTCCGCAATGAAAAACATCTCAGATATCTTACATTGGCTAACAAACAACCTTCCACTGAAAGTGAAAAATGATTAATAGTTCTGGAATAAAATCAAAATTTCTATGGCATGTTTATAGTGCCATAGAAGGACACAAAGCACATAAAGTTGAATAAGCTTGAAAAGAAACAACACAGTGCCGAGGTAAGCTAAGAATGGCATTATGTATTAGGAAAGACTGTACCACATAGGAAGAAGTGGCACTAAGAATGACATAAGCATAATACCAGAAACGCAAGAAGATACTCACACACAAGAAAACACGAGCCAGTATGCAAGCATGAGAGAGAATTGCCAGAACTATACACGTTGTACATTCATTTGCATTATTATTATACAAAACTGTGGGGAGAGTGATCAAAGTTGACCAAGTCTCCAATAGAATACAAAAAAGTGGGTCAGTGATCAATTTACACGAACTCACCCAAAAGAGATAAGTATAAAGAGCACTAACGTAAAAATTAAAGTACAAATATAAAGAATGTTCACTAGACTAAGTCTTATCAATTCCTCCCTGCTGAAAGGACACCTTCACC
This sequence comes from Pinus taeda, assembly GCA_000404065.3. NCBI lineage: Eukaryota > Viridiplantae > Streptophyta > Pinopsida > Pinales > Pinaceae > Pinus > Pinus taeda. The sequence continues at coordinate 19,867 of APFE030237316.1, forward strand.
AATTTTTGCTGAAGGTGGGAAGGTGCCACTCAAAGGCCAATTGGGACATGAATTGGCTTGAGTGGGTACAAGTCACCATTGATCTGAAAACACCTAGTGGATATTGTCCGGACATCAATAAGAGTATCTTCAGGAAGGGGAGGCTGAAAATATGGAATTGTGACTTTCGATTGTGTGAGTGGTACAAACTCCTCCAAGTAAAGTAATTCCTACAATTTCAAATGGCTGTCATTCACCACATCATGGATACCAAGCTGAGGTGGGAGAACCAACTTGAAGGCATAAAGACCAGACCATACCAAATGGGCTTGAGCTTGCAATGTTGTCAATTTTTCAAGCACTGATTATCTAAATGCAACCAAACTCAGTCACCAACCTAAAAATGCAGAGCAAGTCATTGTTGATCAACAAGTGCCTTATACTTGACCTGTGTCTAACAAAAGATGCCGTGAACCTTGCTATGGATCTTGGCGAAGTTTGCACAAAAAATAAGTTTTTTTCTTGCTCTTTCTTCTAGCGGGATGTGAAAGGTGGTGGGAGAAGATCTAGAATCTCATAAAGAGCAAAAGGTTGAAACCCAAAACAATCCTCAAAAGGAGAGTGCCATGTACAAATAAATGTTATCAGAATCGAACTGGTGATCGAACCGAAAAACCTTGTAGACCAGGAACCGGAAAAAAAAACGTTTACCAAAAACACATAAAATATTAACATTTTAAAGAAAAACATATATATTCACATGCATCCATATGAATCCAAACCATTTATACACAAATATGCAAAGTTCTCATTTACATAGCATGTAAGGGTGCACATAACCAAAATAGCATCGAGTGCAATCCATCTCTGAACCGAAAATACATCAACAAATAGGCTCTAGATGGCCTCTATCATCCAAAAAAAATCATGCTACAACAAACGCCTACATATCATCAAAATCATTGCCTATATTGTGGTCATCTTCGTCATCAATATAACCATATAGGAATTAAAATAAGATAGAAAAAATGTAGCATGTCATGTCAAGATTTTGTTTGAGTGATGGGTACATTTTTAGTAGAGTCATGATACAAGAGTTCGACAAACAATGCCACTAACATCAAAGTACGTAGAGGGCTTGGTGTTCTTTATTAAATACTAGTTCCATACCCTCTTACATGACAAAATCCAATGGAAACGTTCCAATCCCCCCAATCCTGAAATCTTGAAAAACTATTAAGTCTACTGGATTTTGAGTGAAATCTAAAATTCTACTTTCTCCATATGAAATCCAATGAGGTTGGAACCACTCTCAAACATCCTGAGTCATTTCATGGCAATGTTGAAAATTTAAGTAAAAGGATATTCCTTTTACTTTAAGAATTTGACATTACCATCAATTGCATAGCAATACTAGGACCATAGGCTTGATTATTAGGTTGAGGGCCATAGGCTTGAATATTAGGCTAGCTTGTGGGAGAATTAGAAGTGGGCCAACCAACTGAAAAAATCAAAAAATAAAAAAGGCAATTTTTTTTTGCATAGGTACAAATTGCACAGAGCCGGTCCTAAACCCGCCGGTTTGGTACCAAATTGGTCGGTTTCATTACAAAATTGGCAGGTTCGGTATCGAACTAGCCTATTACGGTTCGGAGGCCCGGTTTGGGCCGATTTTGGGCCAAAAACAGCCAGACCGGCCAGTTCCACCGGTCCTGGTCTAGTTTTGATAACACTGGTACAACTATGAATGTCTTTATTGTAGTTGTGTTGGAAAATATGCTAGTGATCCAATGTTTGTTCTATCTGTGGTAGATGTGAAGAGCATGGACCAATATTCTATTCATTACATTGGTTTGGACATTAGTTTGTGGATGAAATGCACTAGATGTTGATTTTTCAAGGAGAAATCTCATCTTTTAATCTGATAATTATTTCTAATGATTTCTTAATGAAGTTGTTTATGTCACATGCATCATTAAGCAATTATAGATAAAAAATCTCAATAGCAATGCAATATTGACAATCGGATCATAAAGAGACTGTCGAGCACAAAAAAGAGAGACACAAAATTTTCACTTCGGAAACCCAACCTCACGAGAAAACCCAACAATCTTTTCTAGGAAAAAGTTTTCAATTCAACAAAAGGTACAATCTGATTTTCCAGTCAAAACAAGTTAAACTGACCACAGAAACATATAAGTCAAACGGACCAAATTTCGTCCTTCCTGTTGCTGCCCTGAAATTCGGTCAACCTTGGTCAACAAGGCCAGATTTCGGCCTCCTGCAGCTGCCTCAAGAATTCAAACAACTATAGTCAAACTGATCAGAATCATGCCCAAAAAATTTGGTGAAACAATCAACTGTTGCAGCCACACGTGTGAGAGAAAATGTTGGTCAACATTGATCAAATACTTAGACAAATTCAACTACCACAAAAAAGTCATCTTCCTCAAGAAACTAGGCCTCTTCTTTAGTCCTCCTCGCACGTGTGAGACAGATAGAATGTGAGTGAGTGAATTTTGGTCTCCAAATGATGAGGTCGAGTGCCTTTATGTAGTGATCTAAGGTGCCCCAAGTGGTGTGTCTTTATGGCTAGGCCGACCTGATCTTTTGGGGCCGACTTGAGCATTTTGGAGGCAAATTAAATTCAAAAATGTAAATATTAAATTTCTTCCTTTTATTTCTTTTGAGGGTTGACTAGAGTAGCTAGGAATATTGGTCGTAACTACCCCAAAAATCAACACTCCCTCTTAGCTAGGGAGGTATTCATCTTGATTTCTTCATATGTCTACTTTGTTGAAAATTTCTCCTTCTCTAGAAAAGATTGAATGAGTTTGCTATGTTAATGTATCCATCCACTTCAAGTGGGAAACATCCTGCATCAACATCATGCAAAGGGATCTGGTTGCCTACCAGTCAACTCTCCTTTGCTAATGGATCTAATCACCCACTGGCCAAAGGCCTTCTAAAGTCCCATTGGCCTTTTGGCCTTCTGGGTCAACAAGACTAGTCTTGGGTCACCAATTATCCAAGTCGTCACATGGAACCTGGTCAACACTTGTGACCTATGGTGAAACCCTAGGAAATTACCATTCCTACATGCCAATTGAATGGTAATTTACTTGCCCGATGCTAAAGGCACTCACTCTACCCACTAGCCAAGCACCTGTTGGTAATATGATTAGAACCTTCTAACGGGGGAGCACTTTGGGCCTTGATGCTCTCTAGACCATTTTGGCACTCACTCCAACCACTAGCCAAGCACCTCTTAGCAATATGGATCACTTTGGGCCTTGATGATCTTGGGACCATTCTCCCTAACCACATTACATGGCAACCTGATTAGTACATTTGACCTAGGGGGAATGTTTGTCCTTGATGCTACAATATCGACATTGCCTCTAATTGAGGGAAGCATTCTCAACTACTCTATGCTTGTCCCTAAAGCATACAAACTTCACCCTCGGACAAAGACTTTGTGAGAATGTCAGCATCCTACTCATCTGTAGAAATGCATTGGAGCCTCTTTGCTCTCTTCTGTAACATATCTCAGATATAGTGGTACTTGATCTCAATGTGCTTCGACATATCATCATGTGACATGGTCATTTCAAGCACCTAATCAAACAGTCCCGCAAATAGCTTCTTAAGCCACACTGCTTCACAATTTTCCAAACTAGTTGCAATATATTTTGCCTCTGCAATGCTAAGTGCGATAGATGCTTGCTTTCTACTCATCTAGAATACCAAAGCAGAACCCAAAACTAAAGCGTCATCATGATGTGTTATTCTTATCTTCAGCACTCTACCCAATTTGAATTTGTGTATTCTTGCAGTTGTACTTCTTTATCTCAATCCAACTATATCATATTTGTACCTCAGCACATGTTGTGTCGCATGCCTCGACGTAATCATAAATTGACCAACTTCCTTTAGTAGATCCATCACCACAGCTACTTTTCGATTACCTTGATTGGGTGCTTCCTCTGAGGCTAAAACATATACTAATGTGTCAATCCTGGCTTACTCCCCCTGCCACTGTTGCTTTCGAGACACTGAAGCATATTTGTTGTCTAGCATGGTCCACTCATAGAAGGCATACTTCTCTTAGAGACTTCCTATATCTAATATGACAATCTCAATCTCAATGACAGTCTATCATCCCAAATCTCTGAAGGATCTCAATAGTATACTTCAAGGAAGTGGTGCGTCAAGCCTAGATCCTTCAACTCAGAGATCAACACCCTCTAACACTGAAGCAAGCTTGATTGCTCCCCCTATCACAGCACCAAATCTTCCTGCAACTGTTGCTCCCTTTGTCATGTGAGTCATTTTGCTCCCCTCAGAAGCAAGTCATATAATAATAAGATCAACTGAGACTCATCAATCCGAGAATACCATGTCGGAGGTCTGTACAAAGCTCTCTACAACATGAGATTCCCTCTCATGTACCTCAAAGCCCTGAGGTCGTTCTATGTACATTTCATCCTCCTCAATTACTCCATTGAGGAAGGCGGTCTTCACATCCATCTGATACAATTTCCAACCCATAATAGAAGCAATAGGAATAATAATTCTAATAGAAATGTACTTGGAAACTACAGCAAATGTCTCTTCATAGTCCTCTCCCTCTTATTGGGAGAACCCTCACGAATCTCGCTTTGTACTTCTCTATGTTGTCATCTACCACATGCTTGATCTTGCAGATTCACTTGGAAGTCACCACTGACTTCCCTTCAGGTCTCGACACAATTTCCTCCATCATGGCATCCTTCAAACTTGTCGGCCTACCTGCACCATTTGAACTAGGAGCTCTTGGCACGGTTCTAGATGTCAGTACAATTTCTCCCTCTTGAACATAAATCACTTTAGCTGAGTTTATGCTCGATCATGGGAGAATCCTCTTGCCACAAACTTCGCTTCATTCTTCTTAATGTTTTCATCTGCTGCCAAAGCCTTAGAAGCCTTCATGATGTATCTGCAAACCTCACTAGGAGGTCACAGAAGAAATGATTATAATCAAGCAAAAGATACAAAGATAAGAGGTTGACCAAAAATAAAGTAATAATAATCAAAGAATAAAGATATGAAGTACTTATATTTTGAGAAGGGATTTGTTAACTGTTGAAATGTGTAGCTTGGGAGGTATTCCACAAGCCCAGATCTAGGGTTTGTGAGAAGTTTGGTCACAAAAGGGGTTTGTGGGCAAAAGACCCAAGTGAAGGGGTTTTAGACCCAGATGGGGTTTAAACTTCTAAAAGGAAATTAAAAGGAAAAATTAAATCCCAAGCCTAAGTGGATAAATCTTCTAAGATCTAGAGGATTCCAAAGAAGGATTAGGAAACCTATTTAAGTGAGGCCTTAGGACAAGGCTAGATCATCAAGTGAGAGGGAGTTCACTTGGACAAGGAGGCCATAAAGATGTAGTCCTAAGGAAGCCCTAGTCTGAGGGCTGAGTAGGACTACGAAAGAGAGGCCATATTGATCCACCAAGTGCAAGATCATCATGTGATGGTTTCACAAGATGCCGCTGACTTTAATGGGCTCGGGCTAGGAAGGAGCATGGCATATGACTGGTTCTCTTCTAGTAGATCAAGCTCAAGAGAGGTTGCTTAGGTGATTTTGGGCAAGTGATTACAGTTGTGCTCTATGTCTAGACCGCATCAAATTTTGAGGGCTGAGACCCTGTCTTGTGGAGGTTAGTAGGTCGCAAGATCTGTGGTTTAATCAACTGAGGCCTTGTCTTGTGGAGGTTAGTAGGTCGCAAGGTCTATGGTTTAATCAACACAAGTAGAGGAGGGTCTGTGCTAGAATTTAGGGCCTGAAGAGAAGTAGTTGCAGACCCTAGATTAACTGATGTAACCCTAGTTTGAGGGTTGCAGGGATCTGAAGCTCAGATCAAGAACTAGTCAAGGCGATGCTCAGAAACTATGGATCCATTTGAGCTAGATGAGTCTCTTATGGAGGCAAGTGTTGATGTCTTGTTGTGGGTGGAGAAGATTAGTCCTAAAGTATTTAGGACAAGGATATAAATCCCTAGTGATCTGAAAGGGTTATGTGTATGTTTCAGGAATGAGAAATAAGAGTTATGGCCGTGGATTAGTTGTGACAAGACCACTATGTGTAGGCCAAAGGTTTTGTGGACCCTCAGAAGGGTTGAGACCCTTAACAGTTGAGGAGGGGTCGTAAAGTCTATAGATCTGTTGGGTAAGGTTCGAGGACTTGTACAGCAATAAGAGGCCTTGATAGACGCGTTTTCTATGCCATATGAACTGGCTATGTGAGCTGCACACAGGACCATGTCACTTATAGAGCTTACAAGTAGATATATGATGACATCCTTGAGTAGAGGGTTGCTAAGTGACGAGGTGTGGAAACCCTAGTTTAGAGCTACAACTTCCATGCAAGGATTGCCTATCAAGGTATGTCCCTTGATGTCCATATTTGTGCTCATGTAGTGGACAGTGATGATGAGGGATACGTGTGAAGGCAGCCTTGAAGAGGAGAACGTAAAATATTGTCTTTAGAGGAATGTTCATAGGCATGAACAGCAGATTTGTAGCCCTAGCTGAGAGCAGATCCATGATTCCCAAATCTGTGCAATAGGCTAGCTATTGCAAAACAGAGGGCAACCTAAAGTAGCCCTAGAATAATCAAGAATATGATTGAAGTTGAGATGTTTTGATGATGGAGATGCAGTGCAAGATCGGTGTCCAAATGGGATAGTGAATGTCAATCCAAGTACAAGAAAGAGGGTTGTTAGGAGACTGCTACAACATCCCTAAGTGCAAATTTGAGATGGACTTCAAATCTGCTAGGAGTGGCAGAGTTATTAAGCTCAGGGTGTGATCAACCAAGAGAGCCAAATTGACAGCCCTAAGTTGGCTGTTGAATAAGGACATCTGACAGTCATAGTGGGCAGTGCTCCATGCCCAAAGTTTGTGTTGAGATTTGTAGCTTGGGAGTGTTGAAAAGTGTAACTAGGTTCGGTCTTCATAATGACATGTAATTGTGATTTTATGTAAGAGATGTAAAGAAGAAAAATAAAATTATTGTAATACTTGCATCATGGGTTTCATGAGCAAGAGATTTTATTTTTAGTATAGGCTCCCATTGAGAGCCCTTAGGGATATTGTCATCTAGTCATAAAAGTCTAAAGAGTCATTGTTATGAAGGCATGTTACACATTGTAAAGAGTCATATTTGTCTTTGTAAGTAATCCTCCAAGACCTTGTCATTAGCCCTCACTCAAGTCAGCCTACAAAAAAGAGAAAAATCTCAAAGATTAAGTCAGCCTTTCTCCAAGGAATCATGTCGGCCTAATGGACATGGACATACAAGTATATATACCCATACCCGGCCTCACTTGGAGACATGGAATTCAGTGAAGCATGTCTACAAAGAAGTGTGAGAAACATACTAGAAGAAGCCTCTACATTAGCGAAGAAAGAAGGAAGGATAGTGAAGATCGTTGTGAACTGTTTTGGGCTAGCTTACCCTCCCACGTGGCAGATCTGAAGGTGTCAAGATTAGGTCGAAGGTTTGCAGTCACATTGAAGTGCTCTTGTTTGGGTGGAAATCTTCGCTATAGGAAGTCGAGTAAGAGAGGAAAGAATCTCCTTGAAGGAGGAGTCTATTCAAGTGGAAAATCTAATCTAGGGTTTCTGCTGTCAAGAAAAAGGAGTTGCAAAACGACAAGGAGAGACCAAAATTCTAGAGGAATTCGAGAAGGGGAAGAGGAAGAGTAGGGTTCAAGAAGAGGCTAGTGACTTGGTCTTGGGAGGACTCTAGTGTCAAGGGTCTTTGTCATGGTCTTGGTATTTGTCAATTGAAGATCTATAAGAAAATTTTTGTTTGGGTTTTCCTCTTAAAAAGTGAGAGGTTTTGGCCCTAGCTGACAAGCCTATATATTGTGTCTCTTGTCTCTTTATTGTTCATGATTTGGTAATTGTCTTGATGAAAATAACACAATAATAACTCCAGAAGAGAAGATTTTACTCAAAAAGTAAAAAGGCTATCACAAGCAATTATCATAAGTAGAGAAATCACCTATTTATTGATGCCCTAGATTTCTCAACAGGGAGATACTCCAAACCCCAGGGTAGAGGGTTTTGGAGGAATGGTCTCCACAAAAGTGGTTTGTGGGCTTAGAACCCAAGGTGGGGGTTTTGTACCCAAAGGTGTGGGGCCAAAACCATGAGGAGATTTGGCACTTGGAGAATGTAGGGCATCCTTAAAGGAGTAAGAAGTTGCTTGTAGCACCATGAGATGCCTTGTAGAAATGGAGATATTAATTTATTAATGTTTATGAGATGAAAAAGGCTAGAACATACAAGTCAACCTTAGTCGTTCACCCTAAAGAAGGTATAAAAAGCGAAGAGGAGGAGCCTCATTCCTCATCAACCAAGTGCAAATCATCATAGTGAAGACATCTGAAGCAACCGAGCTCAAGGAGGGCTAGGACGAAGAAGGTTGAGGATTGTTTTGGGTGTGTTTCTTGTCCATTGCAGGTCCGAGTGGAGCAGAAACGAAACCGCATTAGTGCAGGTTTGTTTTTTGTATGAGATAAGGGTAATCATCCTTAAGGACAGGGTCGAGATAGCTATGATTTGTTATAGGTAGGGTTGAGCCCTGATTGGTTGGCAAACAGTGGTTTGAAGGAGCTGGAAGGGTGGTCAAATATGCTTAGAAGGACAACGAGCTAGGACGAACCTTGTAGAAGGGAGAGCGAAGGGATTTGAGGGTTGGTTTAGGGCTGGTTTGTTGCCCTAACCAAGCCGAAAATTTGCAGACCTATAGCATGCATAGATAGTGAATAGCAGAAGAAGGAAGCGGCTTCAATAAAAATTATGTTCTTCTAAGTTGATGTGTTTGCTAAGTGGTTAATGGTCCTAGTTGAGGACAGAAGTTGGAGCAGCCAAAAGAGCAACTTTGGGAGGGTTGTAGTGGCTTGCTCCAAGCCCCAGGTACAACCTCTTGAAGGACCAAGAGGATTGTTAGAAGACGCAGAATCAAAGAAGCTCAGGATTGATCTTTGAAGGATGAAAGAAGGAGGTCAAAGGAGTTGTCTAACTAGCCCTAGATTGCTTGTGAGAGAAGTACGTCTACAACTAAAGTGGGCAACCCTCCATGCCCTAAATTTGTCTTCATTGGGCAACACAGGAAGGCAATAATGGGAAGAAAGTCCCTAAGGGTTGTGTCTTGAAGGAGGGAAAGAAGTCCCAAAGGTGTTGACTTCTTGAAGGACAAAGGAGCAGCAAGGGGGCAGATGTGAAGACCCGAGGTGTTGAGTCAATCATGGACGAATGATCAACTAGAGGGCAGATTGGAATCGTGTTCAGTGACATAAAGGAGTTGGTTCATTGAAAGAGACAAAGAGGTGTTGTTGCAGATCGAACCCAAAAGATCGGGTGAATGTGTTCAAGGTACGACCAGTGGATCTATGAGGCATGCTACATCAACTAGGAGGATAGATTGTATCTTGTTCAGGGTAGACTGGTTCTTGAAGGACTGGCACCAAATCCTAGTTTGTATTCTTGTATCAATGGATGTATGAGTTCCATTATCCTTGGTACGAGAGCCCTACACAGTTGTATTACAGTTTGTTAATATAACGAAGTTGGGTTGTTAAAAATTGTAAAAAGTTGTCTATATTTGTGCACGTGTTGATTTACTGTTGTTAATATTTCGTTGTGAAAAGTAGTTTGTTGTGGTATATTGGATTGGTAGTGTCAGTGATTCTAAGACCCTAACCTAGATTCCAATACCATGGAAAAACAACAGTTTGTCTTCATTGGAGCAATGCAAGAAGGCATTAGAGGGAAGAAGCCCCAAAGGAGTTGAGGAGCAGCAATGGCCAGTCTAGAGTTGTTCACAAACGACGTTGCGAACAACTCAACAGAAGAACCTATGTGTTGATTCATTGATGGATGAATGATCAGCTAGAGACTCGTAAGTCGTGTTCAATGACCTAAAGGAGCAAGACCATTGATAAAGGCAAAGTTGTAGATGGGGAGCAAATGGACCAGCAAATGTGTTTCAGACACGTGCACTGAAAGGGCTGTGGGGTACCACATTAGCATGTAGGTCAAGGATGTCTTGTTCAGGGTAGATCGGTGGTCAAAATGACAAACACCAAGCCCTAGTTGTATGTACTTGTATCAATGATTGTATGAGGGCCATGATCCCTAGTGTGGGAGCCCTAGACTGTTGTATTACAGTTTGTTAATATAACAAAGAAGGGTTGAAAATTTTAAAAATTATCATGTGCACCAATTTATTCATTGATGTGTAATTTTCGGTTGTGATGTGCAATTTTCTGTTGTGCAAAGTCGGACGATTGAGGCGCTTGAGTAGGTTTGTGTCAGATATTTTAAGCCTAACCCAAATTCTCATGTGCCATGGAAATTCAACATCAGCGCCCTCTAGATCCTTACCTTCTTGTAGAAATCATAGAAATACATATGCAAACTCACCCTCCTTGTCCTCATCATCAGCTACTAATGCATGTTGCTCGCCTTTCCTTCCTTGCATGAAATGTATGAGTTAGGGTGTGAATTTTCCATCCACACCAAAGACTCAACATCAAGCAAATGATGCTACCAAGTACATAATTCTACTAGCATTCATTATTCTTGGTCGCGTTCCAAGGTTTCACAAACCTGTAGAACCAATACTTCAATACAAGCCATATCCTTTTAGACTTCTTAGGGTAAACCCTAAGACTCTCAAATTTTGTCGACACCCTTTGCAAGTTCAACAAATTGTTATATGCAAATTATCCTACTATAGTCATGAAACAAACCACTGTACCTTGAGAAGAATCATGCCATCATATCAAACCTTTGAATATCCTTGACCATCAGTGAATCTCATCACTGGAATTTACTACTTTATACAAAAGGTAAGTGAAGGAGGGTTTCTTCTTACGTCCCTATGGCTCTGGAGAAACTTCCTTGGTGGATGAACCAATGTACTTAAACAATTTCCCATACAATTGCATCAGTCATAAAAGTTTCTTCTATACATGCTTGTCAAGGATTCTTCTTCGACCATACAAGGTTCATGACAATGTACAGTTTCAAGGCAATACCCTATTTCTGAAATACATTGTGTTAAGATTAGGTATGTTTTATGCTTAGAGCAATTTATTTCAATTTTCACAGTTAGCTCAATATCTTTTCTAGGTTAGCAATCACATCAGCATAATAGTAAATTGCAAATAGAACATAAACATAAATCGCAAAAAACAAGCCAAGACAAGAAGACGCAAGATGTGGCGCTAGCCAGGGACAAACCCCAATGTGGGGAAACCCTTGATTAATTCTTCTTATATGTTCTTCAATAGTTCAGCACAGAGAGAGAGAGAGAGATAGTACATATACAACAGAAGTCAACACTTTGACTTATCTAAATAAGAGCATAGATCATCTCTAAGAAGATGATACATGAGGTAGTTGAACTCAGTTAAAGACATGTTGCTTCAATTGATTCTCCACGGTGACTCCATCACCATGTTGCACTTATCATTGTGATGCACCTCATCATCATGCTGCACCTCACTGTGTTGCACCATGTTGCACCCATCATCACTATGTTACATCTCATCATGCTTCACAAATCATGATTGTACCCATCATTGTACTGTTGCACTATGTTCAGCTCTTCATTGCACTATGCTGCACCCAAATGCATGCTACAATACCTCATCATCCTGTCGTTGTATGCATTCTCACTGTTGCTATATGCCCATCATTACCATGTTGTCCCATTGCTGCTCCAATGTCCAGCAACACTGATCTACACCATGTTGCCTTTATCATGCTGCCACCTATCACATCATTATGTCGTTGTACTTAATGTGCATTGTGTTGCACCATTATTATGCTGCATATACCAGCCTTAGTTGCTTCTTCAAATTGTACCTTACTGTGCCCATAATGTTGCATCTCCTTTTATCACAATGTTGCACTTTGTTACCAAGCACAGAACATGTTGCACTACACTTATTTATGATGCCTATCATGTTGTAGCAATGTTCCACACCATGTTGCTCCAACACGGTCATATATCTTATCATTTGTTGCATAGTTCACTATTAAGAGAATTTTCTATATGCTGCACTAGAATTCATTCTAATACTAGGTGGGCAGCCTTCATGTTAAGACAGTCCTACCTATCCTCACATAGCAACATCAAACTTGCTACTCAAACTTTGTTTGCCTATCACTATTAGTGGTTGTCTGACTAGGGCATATGGTTGTAGCCTTCGATTCTCCAAGAGACTTCCAAACAACCTTTGAAGGACTGCGGCATACCTTAATATAACCCCTCCCTAGCTGTGTTGTTGCCTTAAGGCATATGAGAGCCCTTTGCTTTGATGATACTTACGGCTAGGGCACATTTTGCATCCGCTATAACCCTTCCTTAGATCTATGGCTAGGGCACATTTAAGGCTTCCTTATGACAGCGGATTAGGGCATCCTTTAGGCAGCGTATTAGGGTAGGTTAGGGCAACGTATAGGAGCAGGTTTGGGCAGTGAAGAATCCTCTTTACTATGGCTAGATCTCCTCTCTTGGACTGCAACTAGACCACCCTCTGCGCCTAGGGCATCATCCTCTAGTATTGCGTTTAGGGCATCTCTAGGACTGTGTTTTTCCCTTAGAGATTCTTATTTCCACTAAAACCCAAAACAAGTGGAGAAGAAGAAATCTCAAGAGAGTTGCGTGTCCAAATGACTTGCAAGGCACTTGACTTGCAAGGCACTTATATTTATACTAACACGTGGAGCACAAGTGGGGGCAGTTTAATTACTAGCCGACCTTGACAAATTGTCCCATAACACAAATAAATTCATATCTCCATGAATATTTATCGAAATCAGATGATCTTTAGATCAATCCTACACCTCTCGATGAGAGGAGTCCAAGAAAAATATTCGCTGCCATAAATAAGATGACCCACATGGAGTTTGGCCCTAGTTTCCAATTTTAACACTCCCTCTCAACTAGGGATAAATCCATCCGCTGATCCATTTGTCAGACTGTACTATCTCTATCATCAGTGCCCTGCACTGCTTTGCTCTGCTCTGCTCTGCTAAACCATGAAGAAGAAGAATTGATCGAGAATGTCTCATACCATTCTCTACTGACCCAAAGTCAGTCCCAAATAAAGAGAGTGCTCAATAGCGCTCTTACTGACCCGAAGTCAGTTCTAGAGAGTGTGTCATACTACTCTTACTGATCCTAGATCAATTCCAAGAGAGAGTGAGCTATATCACTCTCACCGATCCCAGATCAGTTACAAGAGAGAGTGAGCTATATCACTCTTACTAACCCAAAGTCAGTTCCAATTGATCCCAGATCAATGTCAGTCATCCTAGCTTAGGGAGTACGGTAGATACACGATGCGTCCATCGATACTACTATGGCCCTTAACCCCATTTCCCTACTCATTGGCCAAATGAGAAGTACTTCCCACGAGTCCCAAACTGCATGGATAGGATGCCTCGACAGGAGAACCACTCATCTTGTCCATAAGTCGTCGCGGGGTATCACAAGGGAAGGCTGAACCATTCACCCTGTACACAGCGTGCCACTAGGGGAGGGTGAGTCGCCCTATGGTCGCTTATTGCTCCAAGAAGTACCCCAAGCCCCCCGGAGCTCCCAGAGCTCATTGCATGCATCATATAGGACCCTCATACGAGGGTCTCTCAACGACTCCAAGTTGTTCTTGGAAAGTCACAAATTTGACTTTTCCCAGGGGCTTCGACAAAATGTCGGCGACCTACACATCAGTGCCAATGTGATGGAGCCTTCTTGCTCATCGATGTACCATATCCTAGATAAAATGGTACTTGATGTCTATATGCTGGAGCAATCATAGAATACAGGATTCCTCAATAATCGAATCCCCCTCTAGTTGACACAGAAGATCATGGTGCTATCCATCATGTGTACAAACAGCTCACTAAAGAGCTTCCCCAACCAGGTAGCGTCACACGAGGTCATACTCATAGTTATGTATTCGGTTTCAACAGTGATCAAAGCAACCGTCCTCTGCTTCCTACTCATCTAGGATATCGTAGCATAACCCAAAGAGAACCAGCACTTAGAAGTGCTCTTGCGATCCTCCACATTCCCTGCCCAGTCAGCATTCAAATAATCATGCAGCTTCACATTTCCGGCAATGTATCTCAATCCATGAGAGATTGTACCCTGAAGATATCTCAGAAGATTCTTGGCACCAACCCAGTGAGGCTCAACCATATATGAGCTCAACATGCTAACTGCAAAACATATATCCGGACGGGAGTTCACCAAGAACATCAATGCTAGAATGAGTTTGTGAAACTCAGAGGCATTTCCCAAATCAAGTCTGGCATCCCTACCACATAACTTCTGAAAGTTAAGATCCATCGAGCTAGTCACGGGCTTGTAGTTCATCATTCCAAATCCGGAATCCAACTCCCTCTTACGTTTGCAAATGAGAGGATCTGCACCTGTCAGAAAGAGGTCGTCCTCATAAGGTGCCAGCATGAGAGGTCTATCATCCACAACCTTCAAGCAATGGTTTGGATCGGCTTCACTCCTAGTGAATCTCAGCTTCATCAGATAGCTATCAATCCTCTCATATTAAGCTCGAGGTGTTTTGCTTCAAGCCATAGAGGGCTTTCTTCCACCAGCATACATGAGATTCCCGATCATGAATCTCAAACCCCTCGGGTTGTTCCAAACCTGTCGACCTGCTACATGAGGGGAATGGTCCCCTCATAATATTTCCTTCGGTACATCTCGAACATGTACCTTCATGCTCTTCTTGAATTCAAGCATCATCCCTGTCACCATCTTACTCACATCGGGTAGGGCCCCATAATAAGCATACCCACGGTGCTTTCCATCGATGAATGCCACCTTGAAACCTTTGACTTCCATTGCCGAAATGGACACCAGGTTCTTCTTGCGATCAAGTACATAAAAGAGCTTTTTTTTTTGTAAATGGATCGAGTTACCCTCATCCAATTGAGGGGTAACATTCCCTACACCCTTTATGGGACAGGTGACATTGACTCCAAGTATAATCCCATGATTGTTTCCATCTCTACCAATTTAGAGAGATGAAGTGCCTTGAAGCACTACAATCAATAAGCCAGATTCCCAAAGAGTCTGGAGGAGAAGGCCAATATAATATAATGCTTCTTTATCTTATCAAAACAACATTTGATTCTTCATACCTGGGGTTCCTTGCTTTCTTTGAAGAGTCAGTTATTTCCTTGATGACTTGCATTACCTGTCATTCCTCCAATCATTGAAGATGTCCCTGGAATGATTGTTATCATCATCAAGTGATGTGTCCCTACCATTCAGACACTCCTTCATATAATGGTCGAACTTATTACAAACAACGCATCTGCCTTTCCTTCCACCCTTAGATCTGGACTTCCCATTGAAGTGATCTTTAGGTAGGCCATCAGAAGCTTCTGATGCGCCATTCTAATAATATTCTCTTCTTCGACTTCACCCTTGGTGAATTTGAAGAGGGATGAGGAATCCATTGAGCCTTTGTCCTTTCCCAACTGTCTTCGGTGATTGCTCTTTCACTCTTGCTTGGGCTTTGTCTTCACCTCAGCTCTAATACCATGTTAAGATTAGGTATGTTCTATGCTTAGAGTAATTTATTTCAATTTTCACAGTTAGCTCAATATCTTTTCCAGGTTAGCAATCACATCAGCATAATAGTAAATTGTAGATAGAACATAAACATAAATCGCAAAAGACAAGCCAAGACAAGAGGACACAAGATATGGCTCTAGCCAGGAACAAACCCCAATGTGGGGAACCCTTGATCAATTCTTCTTATATGTTCTTCAATATTTCAGCAGAGAGAGAGAGATAGTACATATACAACAGAAGTCGACACTTTGACTTATCTAAATAAGAGCATAGATCATCTCTAAGAAGATGATACATGAGGTAGCTGAACTCAGCTGAAGACATGCTGCTTCAACTAATTCTCCAGGGTGACTCCATCACCATGTTGCACCTATCATTGTGCTGCACCTCACCGTACTGCACCCATCATCACTATGCTGCATCTCATCATGCTTCACTCATCATGATTGTACCCATCACTGTACTGCTGCACTATGCTGAGCTCTTCATTGCACTATGTTGCACACAAATGCATGTTGCAATACCTCATCATCTTGCTGCTGCAATACCTCATCATCCTGCTGTTGTATGCATTCTCGCTGCTGCTATATGCCCATCATTACCATGTTGTACCATTGCTGCTCTAATGTACAGCAACACTGATCTACACCACGTTGCCTTTATCATGCTGCCACCTATCACATCATTATGCTGTTGTACTTAATGTGCACTGTGTTGCACCATTATTATGCTGCATATACCAGCCTTAGCTGCTTCTTCAAACTGCACCTTACTGTGCCCATCATGTTGCATCTCCTTTTATCACAGTGCTGCACTTTGTTACCAGGCACACAACATGTTGCACTACACTTCTTTATGATGCCTATCATGTTGTAGCAGCGTTCCACATCATGTTGTTCCAACAGTCATATCTTATCATTTGCTGCATAGTTCACTATTAAGAGGATTCTCTATATGCTGCACTGGAAGTCATTCTAATACTAGGTGGGCAGCCTTCATGCTAAGACAGTGCTTACCTATCCTCACATAGCAACATCGAACTTGCTGCTCAAACTTTGTTTGCCTATCACTGTTAGTGGTTGTCTGATTAGGGCATATGGCTATAGCCTTCGATTCTCCTTTGAAGGACTGTAGCATCCCTTAATAGAACCCCAAAGACATCGAAGGAGAATAGTTCCAAACAGCCTTTGAAGGATTTGTAGTTATGTATTTGGTTTCAACGGTGATCAAAGCAAACGTCCTCTACTTCCTGCTCATCTAGGATATCGTAGCATAACCCAAAGAGAACCAGCACTTTGAAGGACTGTAGCATCCCTTAATAGAACCCCTCCCTAGCTGCATTGCTGCCTTAGGGCATATGACAGCCCTTTGCTGTGATGATACCTGAAGTTAGGGCACATTTTGCATCAGCTGTAACCCTTCCTTAGATCTGCGGCTAGGGCACATTTAAGGCCTCCTTATGACAGCGGATTAGGGCATCCTTTACGCAGCCTATTAGGGTAGGTTAGGGCAGCGTATAGGAGCAGGTTTGGGCTGTGAAGGAGCCTCTTTACTGCGACCAGATCTCCTCTCTTGGACTGCGGCTAGACCACCCTCTGTGGCTAGGGCATCATCCTCTAGGACTGTGTTTTTCCCTTAGAGATTCTTCTTTCCACTAAAACCCAAAACAAGTGGAGAAGAAGAAATCCCAAGAGAGTTGTGTTTAAATGACTTGCAAGGCACTTGTATTTATACTAAAACGTGGAGCACAAGTGGGGGCAGTTTAGTTGCTGGCCAACCTTGACGAATTGTCCCATAACACAAATAAATTCATATTTCCATGAATACTTATTGGAATCGGATGATCTTTAGATCAATCCTACACCTCTCGATGAGCAGAGTCCAAGAAAAATATCAGCTGCCATAAATAAAATGACCCACATGGAGTTTGTTCCTAGTTGCCAATTTTAACACACTACAATAGTTCTAAAGGAAACTTTCACACTTCAGGTTTAATGACAACATAACCAGGCCTCAACTTGGTTCTGCAATTTCAGTTCCTTCAACGAATCAACAACCGTTTTGTTTGTCTCGTTGGCCTCTCCACAAGCCTGAGGGAACTCCATATGAGCTGGCTACAACCTGAGCCTTCTCAGCCTCTATTATTGACCTACTGAGGCCTTTCGGCCCACTTGCAATCAAACTGAGGCCTTTTCGGCCCACTTGCAATCAAACTGAGGCCTTTTCGGCCCCCTTGTTACAGTGTTTTAGGGCTTCAGCCGTGTTCTCTTGGCGCAGAATTCCTCAAACGAAACTCAGAACAGAAGCCTTTTCATAGTGATCTTAATGCCCTTCTTTCTAGGGAGCTCTTGAGGTTTCTTGGTCCTTCCTTCTAGGCCCGCAGCCTACCACAGTCTCCTTCTCTGCCTGCTGCCTCTATCTAAGTGCCTCAGCCATGCTTCTTAAGAACTCAGTTGGACCTCTCAAGATCTTGGCCCTGCCTTTACATTAACCTGAGGTTACAATGCCTCCTAGGGCTCAAGCAAATCCTTGGCCCTCTTCCTCTTAGATACCCTTGTCAATCATAGAAATGAGGCCATAATCACTTCGTTTTTGTAGTAAGATGAAGCACTTAGACTTCCATATAAACGCTGATGGCAATGAGCTATTCTACTAGGGATTGAGAGTTTCTTCAAGTCTATGCTCGTTTCATCTTTTTCTTTAACCTTGCTTATCTTGACTTAGGGCTGCTCTCTAACAAACTTAACTCTAAAACCATGTTGATTTTTCAAGGATAAATTTGATCTTCTAATCTGATAATTACTTCTAATGATATCTTAATCAAGTTGCTTGTGTCACATGTATCATTAGGCAATTATACATAGAGAATCTCAACAGTAATGCAATATTAACAGTAGGATCATAAAGAGACAGCCAAGGACGAAAAAGAGAGACACAAATTTTTCACCAGGGAAACCCGACCTTGGGAGAAAACCCAGCAATCTTTTCTGGGAGAAATTTTTCAATTCAACAAAAGGTACAATCTGATTTTCCAGTCAAAACAGGTGAAACTGACCACAGAAACAAATAAGTCAAACCTGGTCAAACAGACCAAATTTCATCCTTGTTGCTGCTGCCCTGAAATTTGGTCAACTTTGGTCAACAGGGCTGAATTTTGGCCTCTGTAGCTGCCTCAGGAATTTGGTCAACTATAGTCAAACTGATTAGAATCATGCCCATAAAATTTGGTCAAACAGTCAACTGTTGCGACCACACGTGTGAGAGAAAATGCTGGTCAACATTGATCAAATACTTAGACAAATTCTGCTGCCATAGAAATGTCATCTTCCTCAGGAAACTCGGCCTCTTCTTTAGTCCTCGCACATGTGAGATAGAAAGAACAAGTGAGTGCATTTTGGTCTCCAAGTGATGAGGTCGAGTGCCTTTATATAGAGATCTAAGGTGCCCCGGCCCCCAAGTGGTGTGTCTTTATGGTTGGGCTGACCTGATCTTGTAAGGCTGACTTGAGCATTTTGGAGGCAAATTAAATTCAAAAATTTTAATATTAAATTTCTTCCTTTTAATTTCTTTTGAGGGCCGACTAGAGTAGCTGGGAATACAGACCGCAGCTACCCCAAAAATCAACACTAGAGAGCTAAAGTTGACAGCCTAACAGAATTCTACCACAAAGATGCAATCATCTTTCTGCTAAATGGTCAATAGACCACTAATGAAATCCATAGAGATGGAATCCGAAGGCTTGGAGGAAACCATCCTGTTGCCAGGTTTTCTATCATTGCAATATTAAAATCTCTAGATATAATTTTCCATTTGTTCTTGCAAAGTAAGTCCAAAAGAAGTATCTCTACAAGGGTAAAAAGCACACCAAAATGTCCTGCCTGGGCTGAAAAGTTGCCCTCCCTAATAAGAAGAAGATGATTTTATCTAACTAGAAGACATTGTTGATTCAACATGTAACGAAAACCATCTCTGATTATGTAGTGGAGGAAGGTGTTGAAAATGTAACTATGGTTGGTCTTCATAATTGCTATTGTATTTTGTCATCATGTATTTATTGTAAATTGAAAAAGAAGAAAAAGAAAAATATTTTCAAGCATGGGTTTCATGCTCATTTTATTTACTTATTAGGTCAAAGCCTCCATTGTAGGCTTTTAGGGTTTCTCTTGAGTCATAAGAGTCATTGTCATATTTATTAGACCCTTCTTGGGCTTTTGTATCATGTAAAGAAATTGTTTTCGAGTCAAAATAGTCATTTGTCACCTGCTCACCAAGTCAGCCCAGATTGGGGCTATTCGGCCCTAAGGATGCAGTATAAATAGAAGAAGAGCTCGACCTATTTGACATCCATTCATCCACAAGTTCGATCTGCAGTACAAGAGCAAGAAAAAGGAGAGTGAAGTCAAGGAGAAGGAAGAACAAATCAAGGAAAGACAAAAATCGAAGCTTTTGGTTCTCTCTCTCTCACACGTGCGAATTTTCTAGGGTTTCTGGGTAAGTTGCAGAGACAAAATTTCTGCAGTAACAACAGCGCTGAAATTCTGAGTTGCAAGGGGCCTAAATTCCAGATTGATGCAGTTTTGAAGGATTTGACTATTGTTGACTGGAGCAAGATTTGTCTACTTGAAATGAGGGCTGATTTGGTGATTGGAGGAAGTCTGTCTTGGTCAAAAGGTCCTAGATTTTCTCACTTTGACTTGATTCTATTATTGAAGAGGAGTTGACTGGGTTTTCCCCTTGAAGCAGGGTTTTGCCCTCGCTGAGTGCCTACATCTTGTGTCTCTTGTTCTTGTGATCTTCATGCATTTTTGATTTGGTAATTGATTGATGAAAGATAATATAATAAAGAAGTAAAAGAAGCCAACACATATCACAAGTAATTGTCAAGAAAAGAGGAATCAAACCCTAATAACTACATCCATTGATTTCTTTACAGAAGGGGGTCTAATTGACCAAAAGTTAACAGAACGAGATAGATTATTTAAATGGTCGACCCCAAAAACCAAAATTGGACTAGAACCAATAAAAAATTGGACACAAAAACTAATTGACCAAAAATATGTAAATATTCAAATTTGATTTAAAAAAATATATTCATGTACATCCATGCAAATCCAAACCATTAGACACAATTATGCAAAGCTTAGGACTTTTTATTAGGGTTGTGGCCTGTTTTCTTTCTTCTGATTTTTAGGTGAATTTAGTTCGCCTATTACTATTATATTGCATGGGGGTTATATAGCAGGATTTCAAGGTTAGATTGCAACATCAGTTGGGTGATATGTGAGCTTATTTCAGAGCATTTTTAGCAGTGACCATACATTTACAGTCATCAGATGCTTGTTAGCAATTTCCAGGCCGCATATTATACAAGCATGTACCTTTCCAGGCACCACCTTTATAGGTGAACGAGAAATCTCACAATTCCTAGTAAATAACTATTACAGTAGTTGTTGTGGTGCTTTCAAGGGAGGTATCTTGTGAAAAATTGTCAGTCAATGCCCTTGTCAACAGTTGTGATGGTGTACTTCATGATTTTCAGTATGCTGACAACTCCATGGTGGTGTTTTGGTTAGCAGAGTGTGTCAAATTGCCCCCTATATATTATTTAAATCATTGTCACCCTGTTGTACTCCACCGGCTATATGATGTAATTCCTTGGTGAGAAAGACATGTTTGGTTCATATGGGAGCATTCTAGAGAGTGGCATGCACTTTTAGTTATTGAGATTAACAGCCATGTTTTACTAAGGTTTTATTGATTAATCAGTTAAAGTATATATGCTTTATTCCTAACATGGGAGCCTAAGAATTTGTGGTCGTGTATTTACTAAGAAAGCAACATTTTATCATGACTTTGTTGATGTAGTTGGGGCACACATGTGGAGAAGAAAATACATGATTTTATCATTATTTTGCATGAAAGAAGGGAGTGCACCTGCTTGTAAACAGGTAGCAGCTTCCATCACTCTTTTGTGGACACATGCATGCTCAAGTGGTTGTCTATTTGACCATGTGATAGATGTTAGAAGATTGGACCAGCAATTTTGACTAGGCAAATGTGCTAAGTAGCTAAAAATAGCAATTAATTAGCTGTTACAGCGATTTTGAGATAGCATATGACAGTTGGCAGCCACCACTTATCTCTCTCTTGGATCAAAGGGGCACTTGGCAGCTTGACTTCATGAAATCTATTGTCTACTTTGCTCACACGTGCCAAGGAATATGTAATTTGCTATTATTAGTGAAGGTTGACCTCTAGAAAGAGAAGATGAGCTCCCTCATGGGTGATTTGACCCCCTTGGGTGACTGTTAGAAACTAATTGTTATGTCTATGCGGCACCACCATCAATATTTTAGTATTTTCTCTCTAGTAGTTAGAAAAATAATGTATTTTATTTCAAGGGGGTTTGGTTCTTCTTCTACTTAAAGAGACCCGCTCTCATCTGTAATGGTTGTTGACAAAATGAGTACTTGAGCTCTTGATATACTTTGCATTTGTAATTTTTCTTGAGAGCAAGTTGGATGGTTTGATAAGGCATCCTAAAGGACGAGGATATATCTGCTTTGTAAGGTTATACATGTTGGTTATTTCTTCATCAATGGTGATTATGATGCAATAAAATCCAAGTAAAATATTGTTTCTATTTACAAAAATATGCCATTTGAAGCGCTTATTGTTGATGTATTCCTACGTATGGTGAAAAACACACCTGATCATTTCTTGATAGATCCAAAACATCATAGTCCATGATCTCGGCTAAATTAGCAAATACTTTTGATAAGAAATTTCTGGGCATCTTACATAAGTAAGAGAGAGATAGACTTGACTTACAAATTTCAGCCTAGGTCACCCTCATACTTCAGGAAAGCATTTCCCCTCGAGGTTCTATTAAGACCTTGTTACCACAAAATCTAGTAAGCCTTGGAGAGGGAAACCCTACAAGACAAGTAGTTAAACTAAGTGTTAACAATGGGACAATGGCCCACTATCACCACAGCCAAGGTCCCTTGCTCTTTACAGACTTTCACCAATGGAAGGAGTTCCAATAAGTATGATCACTTGTGCAAGGTATTCTAGGCTTAAGGTATTAAGTGATGGGCTAGAATCTCTCAAGAAAGGTTCAAATGTAAGGTACAAGGCTTCAAGAAGCAATTTGCTTTCTACTCTAAAAGAGAGATGATGTGTTGATCAATGATCAAAATGAAGTGTCACATCATGTATATAGACAAGTCGAACAGGTTGAATTTTGAACAAGGGGCACAACCTTTTATGGTGGGGCTGACTTGTCCTTTTTGAACCTACATGATGCCCGAAAAATAAAATAAAATTCTAATTTTCACAATTCTTGTAGGCCAACTTAGGTGACCTCTTGGCATGCGAGAATACCTCTCGAGGCTACACAAAAATCAACACTCCCTCTTAGCGAGGGAGGTATTCTCCTTCGCTAAAACAGATTTCCCCTTAGTTAAAATTTATCCTTCATAAGAAAAGTTCGTGAGCTTGCTATGTTGATGCATGTCTATAAATCACTCCATCCTAGGGTAGGCAATGTGACTCCTCACATGCATGTCTATAGATCACTCCAACCTGGAGTAGGCAATGTGACTCCTCACATGCACGTCTATAGATCACTCCATCCTAGAGTAGGCACTATGAGTATCCTAGGCCATTCACACTTGGCCAAATTAGCAAAGGCCCAGCCACGTCCTTCTAGCTTCTCAAGTGAATTTCATCTATCTCCTCTAGTCAAATCAGCGTGACACAACCAACTCCTTTTGGCTTCTCAGGAGAAGATTTGTCCTTGGACCATTCACCCCTGGGCAAATCAGCATAGCCCAGCCAAAGTCCTTTATGACTTCTTAGGTGAATTACATCAATCTCCTCTGGACAAATCAACATGACCCAACCAAAGTCCTTTATGGCTTCTCAAGAGAAAATTTGTCCAATCTGCAATTGCCCTGGGTTGTTCACCCCTCGTAAAATGACCTAGGCAAGTCCTTTTGGCTTCTCAGGTGAATGTATTCATCCCCCCTGGTCAAATCAACATGACCCAACCAAGTCCTTTTGGCATTTCAGGAGAATGTCTACCTGATCCTACAAAGGTATCAACACTCCCTCTCAATGAGCGAGACATTTTGCATCATGCCAAACTTGTCTCTGAAGTATACAAACTTCGCTCTAGACAGAGGCTTGGTGAAAATGTCTGTAATCTACTCGTTTGTGGATATGTACTAGAGCTTCATTGCTTCCATGTCTTTGATGAAGTGACCTGATCAAATAGTCCTGCAAGAAGCTTCCAAAGCCACATTGCTTCACAACTTGCAACACTAGCTATGATATTCTCTGCCTTTGCTATATTGAGTGTGATAAGAGTCTGCTTCCTACTAAACCAAGATATCATAGTTGATCCCAAGCTAAAGCGGCACCTAGATGTGCTCTTTTTATCCTCTGCACTATTGGCCCAATCTGAATCTGCATACCTCTGCAGCGTTGCTTCACCACCTGAGACATCTCAAACCCTATCCAACTGTACCATGCAGTTACCTCAACACATGCTTTTTTGCAACCTAATGTATCTGCCTTAACTCAACTATATATTGGCTCAGGGTGTTCACTGCAAAGCAAATATCCAACCTGGGGTTAACCAAGTATGTCAAGGATCCAATCAACTACCTGTACATCGTGGGATCCACCAAATCTAAATCTAAAGCGGAATCGCTCAGCTTCTTCATATTAGAAACCATAAGAGTAGCCATGGACTTGCAGTCCATCATACTGAGTCTTCTCAAAAATTTGGACGATATACTTTCCCTGTCGAAGGAAGATCTCATCAGGTCTCTGCCACACCTCCAATCCCAAGAAATAATGCATTAGGCCAAGATCCTTCATCTCAAATTTTGAGGTTAACTCCTAACAATGAAGTAGGTCTTCCTGTGGTAATCCTGGTTGCTCCCTCTACGACGAAAGCAAATCCTCCTTCCATTGTTGCTCCCTTTGTCATGTAAGCAAGTCCTTCTGCCATTGTTGCTCTCTTTATAACATAAGCAAGTCGTGTTCTCTGACATGGTCCCTTCAGAGAAGGCATATTGCTTCCTAGAGACCTTTTGTCTCTGAGCATTTTGAAAATCTCAATCCATGATATAATCTAAAAATTACTTATCTTTCAACGAGAAGTGATCATCTCCCTCTTAAACCAGTCTTCAAGAGTTAGTATAGTCCATTATCTATGTAACAATGTTGCCTTCAATGATTCCATCAACCTCGTCGGTAGCAAGGCCTAATTGAGGCTATCCCATCTAGGGTTACATTTAAATCTGTTACAAGTGCTATAGCAACTTCTCATTGATCATGCTAAGGTTTCAAAACTATAGCACTCAAGCCTTTATCTTATTCCAGGGTTTCTTCTAAACCCTAACCTCATGATATCCATCAAACCCTAATGACCAAATTGCATAGGGTTTCCTTCAAACGCTAGTATTCTTTTAGGTCTCCTGCATCTTCTCTTGCTCTCATCAATGGTGTCTTAACAGGGGTGATCTCATTGACTTTTCTTCAACCCAACTCTGATACCATGTTAATTTTTCTTAGGACTATATTGTTATTTGCTTTAGATAATTGCATTTCATCATTTACACATTGAATTCACCCCACAACAGTATAACATTATTCAACAACATATGCAATTATGTAGAAAGAACAATATCATCAATAATGTAGCAGAACATAAAGGAACAATAGAAGAAAAGAATTTACGCATAGAGACACCAGGATTGGTCGAAGACTAGGGCAAAATCCCACAAAAGGGAAAACCCTTCATGTAGGACATTTGCCTTAATGTGACATGACAGTATGGGCAAAGTAGCTTTCAGTGATTAATATTGGTATTCAGTAATTGATTATGTATTGGCATCATTGGCATTGGCACAATGGTTGAAGTGTAAATTGTTATGACTCAATATGAAGTGATTTTTATTGCAAAGGTCTCACAATGAATGGATCTATACGACTTATCCTTGATGTATAATGATAGAAATAATTCATATTATGGTTATGTGGATGGCCTGGTGAAGTTTGATATTGCTTAATAACAGTTGTTGACATGACAATAGATAAGGTTGTAACCTGATATTTGGGTGTGAGCTCTGCCTGGCTCCTGGACTGAAGAGTTTGACAATGATACTGGCAGGAACTTCTATAGCTTTGATATCAGCTTTATCGAATTGATCGCTTCTTTGATGGAGCACTTTATTTTATGGATCACACATGCCACATACACCCTCATCTCTCTTGCTTAACATCCCATGTGTGTGGATGATGTCACCCTCTTGGATAGCCAGTTTTGGTTTGGAGAGGGTTTGCTTCATGATTATGGGCTTAGTTAGAGAGATGCCTTGGTCTTGGTAATCCTTTTGACCTCATCCACACATTTGGAGAGCTCATGGCCTCTTTTGCAGAGGGTGTTAACCCACATGCCATTAAGGATACATACAAAAACTTTTGCAACATTTATTACCACCATTTTAAGCCCAAGGTCACATGTTGTTAATTTGGCAGCTTAAGGACAAATTCCCTCCTTTGGACAATCTTCCTCTTCAAGGAAGACCCCTTCTACCTCTTGGAAGAATTTATATTGGTTAAGGAAAATTATATTTTTAATATGGAAACCCACGTGCACAAAAGGCCAGGTCGGCCCTAAGAAGAATCTGGACACACCCTTGGATGGCTATAAATACAAATCAAGTGACCCTCATTTGGAGATCATCAATCATTCTTCTTTCATTGCTTTGGCTCGTACCGGTCAGAGGTTGGTTCGTGGAAGTTGGTTCACACAAGTCCGAAATTGCAGAGTCTGAAGCTCACACATGTTATCTAGGGTTTTGATTTGCAACCATGGGGTTGCCACAGGGAATTTTCGGTCGCAACCGCAAACATGCAGGCTTATCTATGCAGTTGGAGGGTTTCAACCGCAAGCACGTACACTCTCTCCATGCGGCTAGAAACTAGGGTTTTATTTCATCAATTGAATGCAGGATTTCGCAGTTGACCTCAGATATTGATAGTTGACTGCAGGCTTCTGAATCAGGGTTTTGATTATTAGCATTGTTGGGTTCATCTCTTATATGTTTAGTTGATTTTGATGGATAGTTTTGTGGTTGAAGATACGGATCATTGTACTTTCTCTTTGCTGAAGCATTCAATGACAATCTAATAAGAAGAAGAATTTGAAAGGGTTTTCCCCCTTGTGGGGTTTTGCCCTGATCTCCAACCAATCCTGATGTCTCTATGTGTAAATATTTTTCTTCTATTGTTCCTTTATGTTCCGCTACATTGTTAATGATATTGTTATTTCTACATAATTGCATATGTTATTGAATAATGTTATAATGTTGTGGGGTGAACTCAATGTGTAAACGAAGAAATGCAATTATCTAAAGCAAAGAACAATATAGCCCTAAAAAAAATTAACAAGAAAGAAAAAGAAAATTTATTGTAAAAGAAATTGACTTATTAAAGCATGGGTTTCATGCTTGGGTCAATGATTTTTAGGTCGAAACCTCCATTGTAGGTTTCTAAGGTTTATGTCCAGAGTCCTTGTTTGTGTCATCATGTAAAAGACCCTTCTTGGGCTTTATCTATTAAGAAAGAAAATTATTTTCATGTAAATTAGGTCATTTAGGCCTCCTCCAACAAATTGGCCTCAAAGAAGCACAGGTCAGCCTGATCAAGGGAATTTCACCTCACAGATTCACTATATATTGGCAGTTATTCGACCTCATTTGAAACACATCCTCATCAAGTTCGACCTGTAGTAGTTGGAGGCAGAAAAAAAGAGTGAAATTCCCAAGAAGAAGAAAACCCTAGCAAAGGAGAAGTAGACATATGTCAAGCAAGAAGTTGTTTTTCTCACTCATTGACTCATATGTGCGAAATTCAGAAGCCATTAGGGAGGCCGAAATTTCAGATCTGCAGTAGGGCTGAAATTCGTGAAGTTGGGGGCTGAAAATTATGTGCTATTGTTGGGTTGAAGTTGGGAGGAGAGAAGAGACTACTGAAGTTTGCAAAATCATCTTGGAAGGCTAACTTAATGGAGGAGGAAGGTCTTTTGGTCAGGTCTAAGGTCCTGGTTTGTCCCAATTTGATTTGAATCTATTAGTGGAAGAGTTTCACTGGGTTTTCCCCTATAGAGGGGTTTTAACCTTGGCTAAGTGCCTATATTTGGTGTCATTGATCTTCATGTTTTGTTTGATGATTAGTTGATAAAAAGAAGAACATAAAAAAAGGTAATAAGGCTACAAGAATATCACAAGTAATTATCAACATAAGAGAATCTTTCTGCCTTTCTGATTTTCTAACATGATTTCAAAGCCAAGGTGAAGGAGGAAAGAAAAAGGCAGCATGAAGATGATTGAAAGAAGGGTTAAGAAGGAAGGAACAAAAGAAGATCATTAAGCAAAGGATCATATCCATAGTTTTAAAAATCAGTCGGTTTGAACCGGAAACCAATCAAACTAGTCGTTCATTGGCCAAACCAACCGAACCAGCCAAAAAACCTGGTCAATAGCCTCATTCGCCCTTATTTTAGATAAACCGGGCATAAACTGGCCAGTTCCGTCATAAACCAACCAGGTCGGTCGCGGACCCACCAAAGGCATTCTTGGAGGTTTGTGACGTGGTTTGGAGGGAAAATAAGGGTTGTTTCCCTCCAAAAACAACCCCTCCAAGCCAAAAATCTATTGAAGGAGGGGTATTAACAAGTTCAAGCAACACTTGGTTGGATAGGAGGCCATGTGAATCCATGTGGAGCACCAAATGAAGTAATAGGGCTATTAGGGCAGAGTACCTTCAAAAGTTTGAGATTCAAATCACTAAACCAACAGAAGTTTGTGAGTCAAGCAGTTGCAAAGTTTGGGAGTCGAGACTCAACCAACTGAGTTTGATCATGATGAGAAGTTTCAACTTTCAAGTGACAATGTTGATCACTAATATCATATATGTAGACTTGTAGTAGGCCAGTGGCCCCATAGCTTGTAGGCTTTGTTTTTGGACTCTAAAGGCCATTTAGAGCCTCATTGATTATATATTTTGTTGTTGATATGTATTGCACTTGGTGCCATTTTGATATATTCACCTTTCCATGGTATATATATGAGCAAACTTTGCATATTTTGTGTCTATTGGTTTGGAATCATGGTTTTAAATCTTAAAAATAGTTTTTTTCATTAAAAATTAATTATTTCATGTGTTTTTTTAAACCAGTTCATTGAGATCGAACTAGTCCTGGTTTGACCGGTTCTAGTTTGAAACCTAGTTTATTAAGTGTACGGGGCCGGTCACCGATTTTGGTTTTTAAAACTATGATCCATATCTATATCAAGTAAAGGAGATATTATAAAGTTTATGGCAACCTCAATGAAGACAAAAAATAAGCTAGAAGGAGCCTCCCAACTACAGGGCATGGAAGAAGAGGATGGATCTTATTCTTACTAAGCATGAAGTTTTGGATTTTGCTCAAGGAAAAGTTTTGAAACCTACATATGATGCAGAAAAGGAAAAGTACAGGGAAAACTGACATCTTAGCCATGAATCTAATAGTAGATGGAGTGAAGGATAATCTAATCCCATACACATCCAATATAGATTTTACACAAGAAATAAACTCTAGAATAAGAGATGAACTCCAAGTTATTGATGAAGTTGTAACAGAGAAAGAACTCGTGATTTTTGCAGTACTAGGTCTACCAAAATCTTAGAGGTCTTTTGCATCAAGAATTAGAAGTTGGAAAGATACACCAACCTTTGAACAAATGTGGAATGCATGCAGTGAAGAAGAAGCCTGCATCTCATTAGTAAGTGACAAAAAGGAGGATGAAGATAACAATACTTCAAATGCTTACTATGCCCATCACAAGAAGGAGTATACAAGAAGTTCAAAGGACCAAAGAAGATGGTTGATCTATCAAAGATTGAACGCTACAAATGTCATAAGATGGGACACTACAAAAGTCAATGTCCTGAAAATCCAAGAAATAAGAAAAGAGAAAGAGAACATGCAAATATTGTCAATGAAGCTCCACCCAAGAAAAACAAGACTAAAGAATCCGAAGTCAAAGACTTATTTGCTAAAGCAATGTTGCGAACATCACAATCAGGATTAAATTGGCGAGAGTCCAAAATCGAAAAAAATCGTAACAATTGGGAAAAAATCGGTAAAAATCGGCAAATAAAAAAATATTAATTTTTATCAATTTTTTTAATATCTAAACCATCCACAACATAAAATAAATGCATTGACATATAAATATGAAAAGAGAACTAATATATAAGATGTGTAATATAATGTCTAGTGCTACATCACACATAACAGTGAATCATGTCCTAAATACTAAGTTTTGAGTCTCAACTCAGCGTCAAAATATCAACAAAAAATATAATAATGTATCTCATATCATGAGCCATAATGTCATATACAATGAAATGAACCAAATAACTAATATTATTGATTTCCTCTA
>APFE030237316.1:52939-89655 GCA_000404065.3 Pinus taeda
ATAATTAAGGAAACAAAAAAAAAAAAAAATTAATGAATTCAAAAAATTAATTGGAAATTTGGAATATTTTAACTTGTTGCGCTTCTTGGTGTGTATTTTTTCAAATACACTCCAGTTGCACTCACATCCAGAGGAGTTACATGTTTGGCTGAGCACTCGAATGGAAAGCCTTTAGAGGTTTGGTACTTTGCCACCATAGCTTCTCCACCATGCATCTACAACAAATAAGATAAACATAAGAAAAAAATGAAATTTGAAAGTTGAAGCAAAGTATGAACTTGAAGAGACAACGAAATTTGAAACAAACTAAAGCTTACCTGGCATTTTAGTCTTCCTATCCACAATAGCAATGTCAAAGCTAAATGTGCCACCTGCCATCCTGTATATCTCCATTTCTTTGGAATTTTTTGCACATTCTGTTGGAGATGGCACCATCCTCTAAACACAAATGAAGAATCCATCCATGACCTCAGCATCAAATAAAAAACCACAAGAGTAAGAAAATGCGGAGTTCAAGTAGATCCTTGCAGCGCAGCATGAATGGGACGATGGAGTGTATTGTTCCATCACTCATCAATCACTTCCCATAGGAGTTGTTGTTTCTCAAACCCCTCATCCCCCTTATCATCATAGTAGCTTTGAATGGATTCTTTGGCCCTATCCATGGCTTCATACAAGTAGACCAGTGTGGGCTTGTCTCCATCAACTAATCGAGGAACCTTACCGAAAGGTTCAGTAATGCTACACACCTCATGCACTCACGCCCAGAAGCTTTCCTAGTATGAAACTAACTTGCATATGGCCTCTCCCTCTGGTTTGTGGCTATATGACAGAGCACGCCACTCCTCTGAAAGAAACATTCTCTTCACACCCCACATAGAATTCAAAAGGGATTGAAGAGATATGAAACTAGTGGCAAACAGTGTAATGGCAGGGCACACCAACTCCTTGTTGTTGGTGAATGTTCTCATCAAATGAAGCACAAATGCATGATTATATATAAGTTTTGTAATGTTTTTTGATGATTCAACAATATCCCTGATAAAATGAATTTTTTTTATGTCCTCCAACATCAAATCAATGCAGTGTGCAGCACAAGGTGTCCAAAATAAGTTAGGATGCCTCTCCATAAGCATCTTGCCAGCAACAACATAATTTGCAGCATTGTCCGTTATGACTTGGACAACTTGTTGTGGACCCACCTCGTGAATGAACACATCCAACAAATCACATAATAACCGTGCATCTTTGATATGTGCAGATGCATCAACAGATTTCATAAACATTGTACCCTTGGGACAATTAACCAAGAAGTTAATAAGCCTTCTACCCTTTTGATCGGTCCAACCATCTGACATCACAATGCATCCTGTGTGTGCCCATGATTCCCTAAACTCCTCCAATCTCTTAGTGCAATCAATCTTTTCATTTAGAAGAACGCGCCCTCTAAAATCATCATATGAAGGGACTTTGTACCTTGGGCCAACTATAGCAATAGCATCAACCGCGCCCTGGAAAAATGAATTGTTCCTGGCAACGCTGAAAGGAATATCACTCCAAAGAAGAAACTTGCCCAACAACTTGTCAGCTTCTTCCTTCTCCCTTTTTTTAATCACTGACCGGATAGATGGTTGTGCACTAGGTGTGGTTCTAGGAACAAAAAATGATGAGGCAGCGACAAGGTTGGGTGTAGATGTTGATGGTGAAGTAGAACCAATACCTTTCACAGTCACCTTCGAATCCTGACACTCTATTCCCTGCTATTTGACTCTTCAGAGCTGCCTTAGACAATTTGGTTCTCTCTTTCTTCCAATGATTTGAGGGCTCTTCAGATGATTTTTGGATTTGTATTTGAGCAAGGCCCTACCTCATGTTCAGAAACTTGTGCAAGGTGATACTTCAATCTGTATACCCCCTTGTCATATGATGCCCACATAACTTGCAAGTCAAATTTGAACTGTCAAACCCTCCATCAGGTTCACCAAATTCCCACAGAGGGTCTAATTTCCTTGGCATGTTTGTAACTTTGTTGAATCATGAGTTTTGATGTAATGTAAGATTGAAGTTTGATGTTTGAACCTAGGGCACAAAAAGAATTGCAAGTTAAACAAATGAAAATAAAATTTACATATAACATTTTGAATTTTTGACAACAACAAAAAACCCTCCACTCAATGCAACAATAATGCCAAAAAATACACATTCAAACCCAAGCAAAAATGATGGAAAAAACTAGGGCACAAGAAGAAATTAAACAAATAAAACTAACAATCAAGATTTTGCATTTTTTACCCAAAAAACCCTCTCCACTAAATGCAACAAAAATGACAAAAAAAACACACTCAAATCCAAACAAAAATCATGGAAAATAGATGGGTGATAGAAATCCAAAGAAAAACAAGAAAAAAACAAATAAATTGGCCAAATTTGATGCCTATACTTGAAAACCACGCTCTGCTGAAGAAACTTGATCCAAACTTGAATATTTTTTGCTTGGGATGCTAAATTCCTTCACTTTTCTCCCTGCTTGCCCTTGTAGATGAGTTATCCTCCTCCTTAGCTCTCACTCTTGCCCTCTGTCTGCAAAATGAACCCAAAAAAAACCAAAAAAAATCTTTAAAAACTCGTTGTTGCCGTACCCAACGATTATTACCGCTCAACTCACGATTTTTTCAACTCAAAAAAATCGCCAATATTATCGACCGATAAAATCGTTCGCTTGAAAAAAGCGCGATTTTGTTCAAAAAATCGTGATAACATCGCGATGTTTGCAAGATTGTGCTAAAGTCTCTTAGGGATACTAGCCCTTGCATATCATTCTACTTTGAGTTTTGTAATGTTTTTCTTTTATGTTCTGATTTCTAGAGTTTGTAGATCTAATATATCTTTTTAGAACTTTTTGATTGCTATGTATCCCTCAAAAACACTAAATTAAAAGGGAACCTTCACCTTTTTACCAAAAGATAAGTATATTGTTCTTTGGTTCATCTTTCATGTTTGGATTCCTCCTCGCATCGAGGTTTGTTTGTATTGCATACTCATAATTCGTTTTTTTATATTCTCCTTGGTAGGAAAGCTTGCAGAATACACAAAGGTTGTGGAGGAGACTTCAAAGGAAAGACTTGAATCATGAAAGGAACTTTGTTGAAAAGGAAGCCCCTTCAAAGAAAAATAATGTCCTACAAGGTTTTTTAAAGAACAAAGGTATGTCTTAGAGTGCAAGATTTGCTGCAAGATTCTCTTCATACAAAAAGGTATGATCATTCTCATTTGAAATTTGCTTTATACTACTAACATTCTTATGTCCAGGGATTTGAATCATAAAGATTCTTGTTAGGGTGATTAATCATTAGATTGAATCTACCCTTGTTATATTGTCTCTTATCATTTGGTCATTTTTGTGAAACCCTAATGTTTAGGGTTCACTGTAAAACCCTAGCCTCTTGATGCTAAGGGTATGTCAATGTTAATAATGAAACCCTAGGGGTTGTTGATAAAATCTAGAACATATAATGAAATCCTATTCCTTTGAAGTTTAATGTCATAAAAACCCTAGTCCTTTAGGGTTTGCGGTTAATGTCTAGCTTAAATAACGAAACCCTAGATTTTTAGAAATTGATGATTTAGGGTTTATGAACAAAACCCTTGTAATAACTAAAGTAAAGTCCTAGGAATGAAAAACTAGGTGTATATTCTTCCATATGATCGAAACCCAAGTCTGGTCAAAATTATTATCTAATTTTGGAGTTTGATGTTTGCATCTAGGGTTTACAACAAAATCGTATAAAGAAGGAAATAACATTGAAGCCTAGAAATGAAATGCTAGTATGTTAATTTGATTGTTGATATACATAATTTGGCTTTACTGATGAAATCAAGGGTTTGCAGCAAACCCCAGTACAGTTTGGCATGTATTTCTAAGAGCATATTGTTGAAACCTTATGATTAAATTAATATTTTGATTCAGTTGCTGATATCTAAGGCTTTATGTCTCGAAGATGGAGTCTAGGGTTTATGACAAAACCCTAGAAAGATATTGAAGTCTAGTATATAAAAGATGTGACCCTTGCTAATTATGAACTTAACTAGGTTTAGGTATTCAATGTCTAAAGCTTGAATGTTTTGATGCTTCCATTGTAATGACATGATTTTGATATAGTTGACTTCATGCTTTTGTATATTTGTAATTGGTTGTACTCGCTATTAAAGTTTTGCAGGTACATAATCTTCAAGATGTTCATAATTGAAGATGATAATAATGATGAGCATGATGAAGGAAGCTACAAGAATGATGATGATCAACATGACCTTGATGCCATGAGAAATAAATAAAGCCTTGAAAGATTGAAGTCTCTCCAATGTTATAAAAGAAGGAGGTTGTTGGGTTGAAGCTTGGATAAAAGAAAGGGTATATCTCCCTAGTTAAGAGGGAGGGCATAATACGACAGTCGTAGTAAATACCTTGAAGAAAGAATAAAACCAAAGAATGATTTACAAACAAGAGACTTGAGAAGTACTGAGGTTGTATTTTGTGCTACTAAAGAAGTGAAAGAAGAAGAAAGCTTCCCACAAGTTGTATTTGGATAACTTGATGATATAAGTAGCATCCGAATTATTAAGGCCCTAAAGGTTTGTGTTTACTTGTATATGTATTCGAAGATTTACCACTGATTAGGGTTGTGATTGTCCAGGATCTCTCCGTAAAAAGTTGAACGTTTCATGCATGCTTAGATTGGTGGATATATATCTAATTTACTTTATTAGAAGAGATAAAACATCTTGGGATGACAAGATGCTTGGGAGGACATCTGGCCGGCCTATGTGCTGATTTCTAGATCTCGAAGTAGGGACAGTAGCATTGATCCTGGAGCTCCGACCTTGGATACGCACCTAGATCCCTGGGTTGGTGTTAGAGCTTAAAAGTCCTATGGTACCTAGAATGGCTAAAGCTTGATTACACCTTAGTCCAACCTAATTAGAGTACCTTGGTCAGGTATCTAATCTATAGCACTTCGTGTTGTGACTCTTCATAGAGCATATCATTTTGAGATCTTCCATGTACCTCTGTATATATGCAAATATAAATACCTCCCTAATTAAGAGGAAGTGTTGAAGAATGTAACTAGTGTTGGTCTTTATAATTGTATTTGAGTCATAATGTAATGTATTTGTCAAAAGAAAGAAAAAGAAATTTTATTGTAAAAGAAATTGACTTATTAAAGCATGGGTTGACTTATTAGAAAATTTCATGCTTGAGTCACTGATTTTTAGGTCAAAGCCTCCATTGTAGGCTTCTAGGGTTTATGTCAAGAGTCTTTGTCCTTGTCATCCCATAAAAGACCCTTACTGGGCTTTATCTATCAAGAAATAAATTTATTTTGATGTAAATTAGGTCATTTAGGCCTCCTCCAACAAGTCTGCCTCAAAGAAGGACAAGCCGACCTCATCAAGGAAATTTGACCTCACAGATTCACTATGTATTGGCAATTATTCAACCTCATTTGAAGCGCATCCTCATCAAGTTCGATTTGCAGTAGCTGGAGGTAGAAAAGAAGAGTGAAATTTCCAAGAAGAAGAAGAAAACCCTAGAGAAGGAGAAGGAGACATTTTTCAAGCAAGAAGTTGTTTTTCTCTCTCTTTGACTCACATGTGTGAAAATTTTAAATTGGTGAGGAGGCTAAATTTTCAGATATGCAGTGGGACTAAAATTTTCGAAGTTGGGGCCGAAAATTCTGTGTTGTTGCTAGTTTGAAGCTAGGAGGCAAGAAGATACTACTAAAGTTTGCAGAATCATCTTGGAAAGCTAACTTGGTGGAGGAGGAAGGTCTTTTGGTCAAGTCTAAGGTCTTGGTTTGTCTCAATTTGATTTGAATCTATTAGTGGAAGTGTTTCACTGGGTTTTCCCCTATAGAGGGGTTTTAACCCTAGCTGAGTGCCTATATTTGGTGTGGTTGATCTTCATGTTTTGATTTGATGATTGCTTGATGAAAAGAAGATAAAAGAAGTGTTGAGAAATCTAGGGGCAGCTAGATTAGGTGATTTCTCTTGCTTTGATAACTGCTTGTGATGTATTTTTAACTTAACTTGTTTAGCTTCTTCTTTCACTTGATTATTATTATGTTTTTATCATCAAACAGCTACCAAACTATGAAAGAACAATGAGACAAGAGGACACAAGATATAAGCTATCATACAGGGGCAAAACCTCTCCTCTTGAGAGGAAAACCCGCAAGGAGTCTTCTCTTCTTATGGAACTTCAAATGACAAATTCCAAGGCCTATGACCCTTAGCCAAGACCCCTCCAAGACCAAGTCAAACTTCTCCTTTGAAGAACTTTCTTCTAACAAAGTCAACCCAAGTCAAACCAACTTCACATCTGCTACAACTTCTCAACTTTAGACCTACAATTTATGACTGCAATTTCATCTACTGCAGAAACCCTAGTTTCTGCATGTGTGGGAGAATACAGTGTTGTTACCCTTCTCTCTTCTTTGCTTAAGATCGCTTCTTCTCTTAGGTACTTCGGCTTGCAAGGGAGACTTCTTTTAGAGACAAATCTCGGCTTCCTAGTGTGACTGCGATTCGGTACTTGATGCAGCAAGATTGATGCCCAGACTTAGCACGTGTGAGGAAAGAAAGCCCAAAACATTCCTTGAAATACTTTGATTTATCTCTCTTCTTGTTTCTTCCTTCTTCGCTTGATATAAGACTTCTTCTTACATTTTGATCGAACTTCTTGGTGAATGATTAATGTCCTTGGAATGAGGTCAAGTGCTTCTATATATAGGCTTCTTTGAGTGCCCTAATAGGCCGATTTGTCTTCTTTTGAGGGTCGACTTGTTGTAGCACTATGACAAGGTCTTGGAGGGTCTTTGACTCTAATTTGACTTAAATAAAATTTTCTTTATAATATGTGACATGCTCAAAAGGATCTTCCATACATGACAATGACTTGTTGACTTGTTGACTCAAAAACAAGCCCTATAAGCACTCAATCGGTGCTTGACCTATAAATCAAATAACCTTGAGCATGAAAACCATGCCTCAAGAATGACAATAATAATTTTTATTTTTCTCTTTACATCAAATACATAAAATCATGATTACATATGTCATTATGAAGACCGAACCTAGTTACATATTTCAACAAGAACATAAAGAAAGTTAATAAGACTACAAGAATATCACAAGTAATTATCAACATAAGAGAATCTTTCTGCCTCTTTGATTTTCTAACACATAACACCCTGTTACCCACCACCAGTGGGTGACCCCATAGGAGAAAATTTTCTCCTAATCTTGTCTTCAACCAGCACCCCCTAACAGCCACCAGTGTAGCCAATATTGTGCCAGTTGATCTTCACTCCCTGAGCCAGTGATATGTCCCCTCAACCACTAGGTCCACAAGGCTCAAGTAATCCCCCTCCCCTTGTCCACATGTCTAGGTCAGGCCTAGAACATTGCCTTGGAGGTTGATGCAGCTAAAAAAAAGACTAAAGGCATATCATGGCCACCTAATTCACCGTATTCACTTCCCCCCCCCCCACATGTCACGAATCCATCGTGTCAAACACGATTCTCAAGAGACACATGTCCGATTCGAACCTAATGCGTGTCACAAAGTTGGGATTCGTGCCCACGAAGAATTGTGATTTTCGAAAACGTGTCTGCCAAAAAGCAACCCACATGTTTGATAAAAGCCATAATTGGGATGCTTTTGCTCATTTGCAATCATGGTTTGGGAGCCATGGGACTATGGGAGCAACTAGAAAAGGAGATAGGCGTATTTTTGAGGTGATTCCAAGGCAAAGACAATGGTGTATGTGCACACCAACCTTCGTCTTATTTACAGGCAGAGGGAGGAGTGGTTGAAAGGAAAGACAAAGATGTGGGATGTGTTTCCTGATGATATGGGTTTGAATAGCAGTGTTAAGTTAGCATTGGCCAGCTTGGATCTTAATCACCCAGTGTTAGTGCTTGTCACTTTTGAAGGTGGTGATACTCTTGAGGGGTCATCCTCCACACCAGCAGATGCTGAGATTACATTGGATACATAGGAGGAGGATGCAGAAGAGAGCAGTGGTGATACTAATGTTGATTCTGATGTTGATGAGCTAAAGGCATAACCCATAGCCTGTTGGCAGCAACCTATGAAATTCTTCCTTCCTTTTCTACGATTTCAGGTTCTAGTGCCTACCTTGTTTTGTATTTGCTATTTTCCATTGGCATTCCTAGTCAGGAGTCATCGGGACTCAGTGCCTATGTAATGCACTTTTATTTTGATGACTTAACGAGAAAACGACAGTTTATGGTTAATTTCTCATGTTTATGGTTAATTTCTAGTTGTAAACTTGTATCATTGATGAATCATGATTGTATGCATAATGTTACAAACTTACAAGGTACATGTATGAATCTATGATTGAATTTGTTACTTGTATCATCATAAGATTTTGTGTAATCTAATATCATAATATGATGTATCTATTAATTTTTTAAATATATTTCATATTATTTATATATAATATATAGTATATAATGTGTCCTACATGTCTCGTTATGGGGGATCTACATGTCCCGTGTCAGACTCGCATTTTCGTGTCCTGCATGTCTAATGTCCCCGTGTCAAGTGACTTAGTTTGCCACATACAAAAGGTAAGAATAACACAAAAAGCAAAAGATGGCCAAACACTATATTAGCACATGGGCAAAAGCCAAACCTGAGCTCTACCGCTTATCATTATGGCCATCACACTAGTTCCTAGGTCCCCCCTGAGTGCCCCCCACATCATTAAGGAACCCATGCATGTCCCAACCATTGGTGGGCGATGAATTGCCCCACCTTAAGGGGGTAATCATTGCTTATATCATACACACCATGCTCTCATCCCTTGGAGCCCCGAGCAATATAATAAAAAGAAAATCAGGAAAAGGCAAAAGGCAAATGAAAATGGGTGGAAAAACAAAGGTCGAGGTAACTCATGTACCACAATTGGTCCCTCCTACATCTATACGCCCAAATGTGTGGACATCCCTCATCATTACCACCCTTGAACGCATGGCATTTGGCCTTGAGACCCCTGTATCCCACTCCACTTGATCATCATCCACATGACCCCTATCACTTGAAGCATGTACCTTGGACATGTTTTTCCCCTTAGGGGCTGCGAACACCTAATAGGGTTGTTTATTAGCCACTCCTACCTAGGGAGGTAACACTATTACATGCTCAAAGCCCCAAATTTGGAAGGAAAGTCCATTATGAAGTCTCATTTGTGCCCTTGACTAACAAGCTAGGGTCACTTAGATGCACTAATGAATTATTGTACCTAAAGGTAAGGAGACGCATTGGATCTTATGTGTAATTGGCAAGTGGTTTCATCATGGGCTAGGCAACTCAACTAGGGCCGAAGCCCACCAGAGGATCATATTGACACTTGTAGGGGATGAGTTGAGAACCATGGGACTTCGTCATGTGATAAAGCAATATCTCATCTCATGGGAACCCTCAACACCTTCAGCAGCTTGTTCATTGCCCCACATTATTCACGAGATGATGCACTTGCAGCAGCATTTCCCCCAGTCGACTTCATAATGTGCACATGGTTTGGCAGCTGATCTGAGGCCTAGAGGAGGTATTTCTCATCCTTGAGACACAGGAGGGAAAGAACCATCGTCGATGCCCTCATTTGGAGCAATTTACAAGCTTATTTTTCACCAGGGGACCCATGAGACCAGTATTTGTGCCCGAGATCCACTTTGGAGCACCACATGATGACTCACATGTACAAAAAGGGGCCATCCACTTGTGCATCATTTATGGAGCCCTCACTTAAAGGACTCAATGTGGCTTCCCAACAGCGTTATTTCATCATGATGTCATCATTTCGGCCTACTAATGGATGGCTTTCTCATTACTTTATTATCTACTTGGTGGTCTTGTGACCAAGGCTTGTATCTAGCACAATATTTTATAAATTTTGGGGCTAATTAGGCTAAATTGAATTAGTAAAAACTCATATGAATAGAGATAGCTCTTATTGTGAGAGAGCATCATCATCACTTGGATCTTCTCTCTTGTAAAAGGATTTTGTACTTTTCTCTTGGATGTTATCATGCTAGTGGAGACTTTTGATGCATTTCGATATCTTTGGAACCTAAATTTCGATCTATCTTGGAGTTACTTCTTTTCTGTGGTTGAATATATCTCTTGTCATCTTGTAAGTGTTATCTTGTTGAAAAAAATTATTAGAGTAATGTTTAATGTGTGGAATTATTGCAACTAGTTAATTCTCTTGTGCCCTAATTTATTGAATATCATTGTAAAAGGTTATTTGGTTGTAAATTGGACATGCTACTCATTGCATGACGATAGATGAATGTTCAAAGTGGATGGGATTTTGTTCCTCTTCTTCCATGAAAAGGCATAGATGTTGAGAAGGTAATTGTTGAAGAATGGTTGCTAGAGCATCGCTCTTTGGCCACCTTGAAGATGAATTTGGCAATTATTGAATCATCATACACTCCATAGCCCAAGGATTAGGCCCTGGTCCAAGCAAAATTGGTGATCAACCTTTCCTTCCTCCTCTTTTCTTCTCTACAAAAATTCCAGCCCCTTTTCCTAGACAGCCACCTAGGGCACCCAACGAAATCCATTAGAGGAGAAATTTTGAGATTCCGCTTGGACAGAACTCTTCCTTTGTGTTTCCTCTTGGAGACCTCAAATTTTGGTGGAATTCTCACAGTTAATTCTCAGCAAATCTTATGCCCTAGGCGTGCCCTTGAAGGGAAACCTAATTAGTTTTCCTTGGATAAGGTGGTCTTCCTAAGGGTCATATGAACCTAATATTCGGCGGAATAAATCACACAATGTTGTTTTTCCACGATACTAGAGTCTGGGATAGAATCTTAAATCATTGACGCTACCAATCCAAGTATCACAACAAGACTACTTGGCACAGCAAAACAACATACAGCAGTAAATCTATTAGTGCACAAAATATACACAAATTTTTACAACAACACAACTTCGTTATATTAATCAAACTGATAATACAACAGTCTAGGGTCCTGCACCAAGGATAATGGCCCTCATACATCCACTGGCACAAAACAATAACAACTAGGGCTTGGTGTTTGTCATGATAACCACCAACCTACCCTGAACAAAGTACTCTAACCGTCTAACTGATGTAGAGCACCTCACAGTTGCCTTGGTCGTACCTTGTGCACATATGCCTGATCCTTCGGCTCCCGATCTGCAGCAACACAACTCTGCCTCTATCAATGAACCAGCTCCATTAGGTCACTGAACTCGGCTCCAGCTGCTCTCTCATTGATTGTTAGTCCTTCAACACATCAAGACTGCTATCGAGTTTTTCACAACTCCGTTTGTGAACAACTCTCAATTGCCCACTGTTGCTCCTCAGCTCTTTTGGGACCTTCTTCCCACTAGTGCCTTCCTATGTTGCCTGATGAAGACACACTTAGGGCAAGGGCTTCCCACTATCACTGTCAAATGTGCTTCTCCAACAATGAATTTAGGGCATGTAGGATGCCCAACTTTTGTTGTAGATGTCCTTCTCCACAAGGCATGTCTAGGGCTACAAACTACTCCTGGCTTATCGGACCTTTGAACTCTTCTTCTGCCACTTCTAACAATCCCTTAGTCCTTCAAGGGACTTGTTACTAGGGCTTGAAGCAAGCCTCTACGATCCTCCACAAGTTGTTCTTTAGGCTGCTACAACTTTGCCACTTCTAGACCAACTTGGTCCACTCTCACGTTGCCCTCCAACAAACCACAAGTGTCCAATACAATGTCCTCTCCTAGTACCTCTCATCCACTAGCATCCATCCATCAACAAGGTGACGTCTACAACTCACTGTTGCTGCCCCCTTGACCTCGATTTTTGTGCTTCTAGAAGACTGCTAGGGCACACCAACAACCCTAAACCACTGCTCCAAACCTGTGTAATCTTCCCAATGAGTTGCTCCCTTTGTTGTCCAAATCTAGGCACCCAAACACTAATCTAGGGCTTGAGGCTCCTCCTAATGTACCCTACAGCAACATTGTACCAACAACACTCTAGGACAGTCCCAAAACCATGGAAGAAACCATTTCCAAATTGTCCTTTGTCCTGGGAAAATGCGGCCTATAGAGAAGGCCTCCTTTGAGGCTACACACCCTCCAAACAGCCTCCCAATATGTTGTTATAGCAG
This sequence comes from Pinus taeda, assembly GCA_000404065.3. Classification (NCBI taxonomy): domain Eukaryota; kingdom Viridiplantae; phylum Streptophyta; class Pinopsida; order Pinales; family Pinaceae; genus Pinus; species Pinus taeda. The sequence goes on from APFE030237316.1 coordinate 65,159, forward strand.
CCTCCTTTCTACGGCCTGTTACAGAGATACTCCACACACTAATGCACAGAAAACACAATACTTACCTCTGTACCAACGGCTCTGTCTAGCAAGAAGGACGCACCCAAAAACAAGAGAAAAACATGCCAAACAGTCCTCCTAGCCTCCACATATGATGCATCAGACCTGCGCTTTTCCTCCTAAGGAAACCGCACCCAAACTCAGAGATATTCTCTCTTGCGTCCTTGTTGCCTCAGTTGTTGTCCTATTTTAGAGTTTATCTTGATGGTTTCATGCACTTGGATGTGACAAATAGGTTTCCATCTCACCTCTATTTATATCTTCTTCTAGGGAAATGTCTAGCCCAACAAAGGGTCTCCTCAAATCAAGGCCGACTTGACTTCTCTAGACAATTTTCCCACACATAACTTCAAATATTCATGACCTGACTTCTAGACCTCGGATTTCAATGATTTTCATTGCTCCTTGCTCCTCTCAGGATCCTCTATCATCTCCATCAATCACATGTTAAATTCTCCTCACGGTTTCACACCCACATGCTTGGGTGCAAAGCCCACAAGCTTGGGTTCTAAGCCCACACATATTTGTGCACCCATTCCTCCAAAACCCACTAGCCTAGGGTTTTGGAGTACCTCTCAAGCTACAAATCTCAACATACAAGACCGTTTACCCTCTCCTACCTTAACCTAGTGAGCACCTTGAAGGATCTCCTCCCACAATTATTCCTAAACCCTAGGTCTAGCGTAGGGTATTTCTAGGTCTCTTAAGTGAAGTGAAAATCCTATTTCAAGTGACAAATCACCTTACAAAGTTTCTTGAGAGGTCCCATATCACATTTGGAATCTTGACCTTAGGTGAGCCCATTATTATTGCAAATCCCGAGCCGTAAGTCTTGATTTCCATCTTAGGTCTTTCTTAGAGAGCCTTTAGCTTCTTGGGAGCATTGAGCATTGAGCATTGATTGAGCCTCTCCTTGAATGGGCCTCATGAAATCACTCCATACATAGTCATTGGAATATCCATTATAAGTGATTTCATCATACTAGGACTCCTCCCATCGATGAAAGTCTGTAAAGAGAAGGGGACATTGACTAAGGTGACAATGGGTCCTTGTCCCATTGTTGTCAATTGGTCTAGTTGTTGTCCCATAGGGGTTCCCCTCCTAGGGCCCTGCTAGATTGTATGGCAACATTTTTGGCGTCGTTGTCAAGGAGGAGGCAAGTCTACCTCCTTGTTAAGTATTTGAAGAGGTGATCCCTTTAGTGACAAGATAGATCCTCTTCTTGCGACTCCTCAATTGCTCAGTTACGAAGATCACAAAGAAAACATAGCTCTCGTAACTAGAGTTGCTGCTAAAAGGGATACTCAACGGGAACATTATCCCCTTGTTGAAAGGCACCTTTTTCCTAACATGAATACCAACACTAACCAAAATCAAATTCAAACCCAGATCCCTAAGCCTAAGAAGTGGAATGTGGCAACCTTCAAACCTCTAGATTTTAGTGGAATTCTCGATGCTCCTCACACATTACTTGAGAAGCATAATGAATGGCTACCAAAGTTTAGAGGGAGTGTTGATCAAAACACTGAAGTCTGAAACACATTTAGAAAACTTCTTATAGGCAGTGGGCCCTCAATGGATCGAAGACGAAGATATAGTGATGATGTTATTTGCTTTGACTTTCGAAGGAAACATTAGGGAATGGTACCTTATTCTTCCTCCAGCCAGTATCAATGAATTTGACCAATTTGAAGATATCTTCAAGAAAAGATGGGCCACGGATGCTGAAGGGACCTACGTCATTGAAAAATTCTACCACCTGAAAATGAAAAGAGATGAAGATGTTAGAGATTTTATCCAAGTGTTTGATAGAATTGTCATGGATATCCCTGATCGCCTCAAACCCACCGATGGCCAAATTCTAGACAAATTCATTAAGGCAGTCCAAGGACAGCTAAACATATCAACTTAGGGATAAGAAGTTGAATACTCTTGCCGAAGCAAAAGAAATTGCCATTGAAATCGAACAAAACCTAAATGTTGCATGTCATGTCCCTTCTCAAACACATTAGTAACAAGATGCTGCTACACAATTTTGCACATTTTTTACTAAGGAAGAGGGCCCCACACTTTCGACTTAGGGACTTAGGCACCAGATTGACTTTATTTAGTTGCTAGTGGAATGTAGGGGCCACCCACATAGGAGTTCGAATTAGCCATTCGATATGCTTGGAGGGAAAATCGAATGGGTGGATGGAGGGGCCCACATGAGGCTAAGGGGGGCCAAGGAGTTATAAAGAGAGATCAACACTCATTTTGTTTTGGATTCTGATTATTTTGACAAACAAACTCATTTTGTACGCTCTGTTGTTCAGCGAGTCTACCAGTGGTTTAGCCACGAGTCTTCTACAGGGAAGATTCAACCTCTTCTTCAGGGGACCATCCGTGCCCGTCCTAGGGAGGTTGTTACATAGGAGTTTCCAGGGAGTCTGGTACAGTCATCAGTGCAGGGAGGAACTGCGTATTCCTGGGCAACAAGAGAACACGCAAGAGGGGTTAGAAATTAGCAAGGGGGATTCACAGCTTGCTAGGAGAGCCGAGAATAGACCAGCAAAAAGGATTCACAGCTTGTTGGGAGAGCCGGGAGTTGAGGAGGCAACATAGAAAGGGCAACTCTGCTGGAGTAGCAGCCAAGCTAGACCAGTGTAGAGGCCACTGTAGCAGCAAATTCGTGGTGCTAGGAGAGCAGTCATCCAGACCAAGGGTCATCCGGGAAGCAAGGAGTTAGTCAGTGCAAGTGGACCCAACATTCTAGGGGTATTTTCAGAGGGATTGGCAGGCTATTTCCTGCAAGTCGAATTTGGTTGTAGCAGCTGGGGAGAGGCTCCAAGGAAGCCGAAAATCCAAAGTCAAAACTAGAAAAATTCCCTTCTGGGTTTTTCTGGGTTTTGTTCAAGGAGTCTAACGGTGAAAAGGTATAATTTTCTGGGTAGTTTTTGGGCACATTCCAACAGGTCGAAGTTAGCAAATCAGCAATTTCGCTAGGACAACGCAGTGCAAGTGGTGCAGCAACTGAACAGCCATCATCTCAGCTATTCCATCACCTGGGTTTAGTCCAGCTTGTCCTTGAGACAAGCCCAGGTGCACCACTACATTCATATTGTACCCATTGCTCTCAGATTTTATAATATATGGCTTAGCAATTCCAGATTTACAGTGTTTCCATGGTTGTGTAATGCTTGTTTTTAATTTTACGCTATTACACTGTTTATTTGTTTAAATATCACTAATATTCCTACTTAGGAACATTATAGTTGCTCATGTTGAAATGTTCAATTTCCCTAAGGCTAAGATTGAAGCTAAAAAGAGCAAGGCCAAGGACCAAGTTGAGGAAGCCTTAGTCACCGCACTCAAGCAAATTGAAAAATTATTTGAGAATATGAATACTAGGGACAGGATATATATGAATAAGCTTACCGCTCTTGAAAAGGGGAAAATATCCACTTTCCTTTCAAAGGACAAGCCTTCGTCAAGAAACAAAATCAGGAAGGCATGCAGGGTCCACCAAATGTCCCCAATAATTTGGCTCCGACCAATGCCATGGGACAAGAAGACCCATCTTCCGCGGATTATCAAAGTGATAGTGCCAGTGAAGAAAGTGAAGACGAGGAGGGTGGTTAGCAAATGGATGTGGTCAATGAATCCCAAGCTTTCAACATTATGTTAGGTGGTACATAGACACATCCTCAAATCAATGAAGTGAAACTTAAGGAAGAACAACATGAACATATCCTGAACAATAAGGATACTAGAAGATTTAAAGGGTTGCAATATTCTAGGAACAATGACAAAGAATCCTCCTCAAGCTCTAATACATCAAAGGGGAAGGAGGAAGGACCCTTCTCCTAAGGAACAACCAAAGAAGGATCTCCCTAAAAAGAATAACACCAAAAAGGATTGTTAAATTGGCAACTAGGGCCAAACTCCATGTGGGTCAGTTTATTTATGGCAACTGATATTTTTATTGGGTCCCTCTCGTCAAGAGGTGTAGGATTGATCCAAAGATCATCCGATTCCGATAAGTATTTATGGAGATATGAATTTATTTTGATTATGTAATTATTATCAAGCCGACCAGCTCTTATGTAGGCTCTAGAAGCCCAAACGTCATGTCTATTCAACCTATATGTTTTTGGTATAAATAGATGAGGATTTGATGTCATATACACATACATTCTTGAGTGATCTCCTCCTCTCCACGTCTTGGGCTTTTGGAGATGGAGTGAGACACCAAGAGTAATAAGTTGGCCTTATGGTGATGCCCTAGCCACAGGTCGATCTATGCTGCAAACAGAGACACCTATACGTTGTCAAATGGAGATATCTCATACGCTGGAATGGAAGACCTTATACGCAATTATGGAGACCCAGCCGCAGTCATAAAGGCATCTCAATGCAGTAATTGAAGCTATCTTACATGTTGTTCTTGAAGACTTCTTGTACGCTGTTCACAAGTCTTCTAATACGATGTTCTGCTCCTGGAAACATATATATACACACAGTGAATCTAGTAGCGTGGTTACACAAGGCATGCAGTGAATCTGGTAGCATGGTTATACATGGAAAAATATATACGCAGTCTATATATGGAACCACAACAAATACCATAAGCCGCAGCCAAACGCTGACCAATGTTATATACATATACGTTGTTCACATGAAGCATAACTCGGGTATCTGCTTTGCGTTGAGTAGCCGCAGCAATATGATGAAACCCTATATGTTGGTCATTACATATACACACAACATACACTTGGATTTGGCAGCGCAGGGAACACGCAGCATAACACACAACATGGCACGCAGGAAGGCAGTCATGGCACGTGGATCTGGCAGCGTAGATAACACGCAGCATGGCACGCAGTGATAGGAATGCAATCATAGATTGGAACGCATACATGACAATGCTGGATAGTCATACGCTTATATAAACGCTGGACACTAGGCAATAATGTAAACGTTGGACAGTCTTACATATACGCTGGAATCATGGTCTTACATATACGCTGGAATCATGGTCTTGTATATACGTTGGAATCATGGTCTTATATATACGCTGGAATCATGGTCTTATATATACGCTGGAGTCATGGTTATATATATGTTGGGCAGTGAAACGCTGGTCAGCAAGACAAGGGTGCCACTATCATCAAGCAGCAGTAATGAAGAGGTAAACGCAATCATGGTATTGGAGGAATACCAATACGCTGTGTATAATGGGATTGCATGGAACTATAACCTAGCTGCTTTGCTAGACTGCAAGCCATAGCAAGCAGCTAAGGCTGATATACACAAAAACAAATTGTTGTAGCATGATGAAGCAACGAGAAGGCAGAGGCAGCAGCATGATGGGCAGCACTATGAGATCATGTGCATGGGCAGCACATCGATACATGGAGCAGAGGCAGCAACATGATGATGATGCACATTAGTTTGAGTAGAATGATGATGGATAAGATCATGGACATGGGCAGCATGATGATAATCATGATTAGTATAGCATGGTGCAGTATGCAGTGGTGCAACTAGAGGACCAAATGCAGCACGATGACAGGAGAACGAGTCACCTTGAGAATCAGTTGAAGCAGAATGTCTTCAACTAATCTCATCGTTATACGAAATGATCTATGCTAGATCTCGATAAGTCAAAGTGTTGACTTCTGTTGTAAATGTACTCTCTCTCTCTTTCTCTGTTGAACTTTGAAGATAAAAGAAGATTTGATCAAAGGGTTTCCCCACACATTATGGGGTTTGTCCCTGGCTTGTGCTACATCTTGTGCCCTCTTGTCTTGGCTTGTCTACTGCGATTTATATTTATGTTCTATCTGCAGTTTACTTTATGCTGATGTGATTGCTAATATGGAAAAGAAATTAAATAAATTGCTCTAGCATAGAACATACCTAAACTTAACATGGTACCAGAGCTGAGGTGAAGACAATGCCCAAGCAAGAGTGAAAGAGCAATCACCGAAGACAGTTGGGACAAGACAGAAGGATCAATGGGTTCCTCATAATTCACCTAGAGTGAAGTTGAAGCAGAGAATGTTATCAGAATGACGCAGCAGAAGTTTCTAATGACATACCTGAAGATCACTTCATTGGGAAGTTTGGATCTAAGGGTGGAAGGAAAGGTAGATGTCTTGGTTATGAGTTCAGCCCTTATGCGAAGGAGTGTCTGATGACAGAGATGCAGACACGGCCGACTCTTCAAAGAACCCCAGGTAAGAAGAATCAAATATTGTTTCTGATAAAGAAGTGTTATCTTGTATTGGCCCTCTCCTTCAGATTCTTTGGGAATCTGGCATATTGATTGCAATGCTTCAAGGCACTTCATCGGATAGAAGGGTGCACTCTCTAATTTGGTAGAGATGGAAACAATCGTGGGATTACACTTGGAGCCGACGCCACCTATCCCGAAAAGGGAATGGAAGTCAAAGGTTTTATGGTGACATTTGTCAATGGAAAGGTACGTGTTTGAAAATAGAATTTTCTAAAGATGCTTTTGAGTTCAGGGTTGTATTAAGTTACAGGAAGTCCATGAGTAGGCCCATGTCCATTGACTCACAACACCGGAGGTCTTTTAGTCAGATGTTGATAGAGATGCCTGAATTCAAAAAGAGCATGAAGGTACATGTCTGAGATGTACCGAAGGAAAATCTTACAAGGGAACCATTCCCCTCATGTAGCAAGTCAACAGGTTTAGAACAACCCATGGAGTTTGAGATTCATGAACGAGAATCTCATGTAGACAGGTGGAAGAAAGCCCTCTATGGCTTGAAGCAAATCACCCCGGGCATAGTATGAGAGGTTCAACAACTGTCTGATGAAGCTGAGATTCACTAGGAGTGAAAGTGATCCAAACCATTGCTCGAAGGTTGTGGATGATAGACCTCTCATACCAGCACCTATGTCTGACAGGTGTAGACCCTCTCATTTGTAGGAGATAGAGGGAGTTGGATTCCGTATGTGGAATGATAAACTGCAAGCCTATGACTACCTCGAGGATCGTAAGTTATACGGTAGTGATGTCGGACCAGATTTGGGAATGCCTCTGAGTTTCATAAACTCATTCGCATTGATGTTCTTAGTGAACCTCTGTCCGGACATATGTTTTGCAGTTAGCATGGTGAGCTCATATTTGGTTGAGCCTCACTAGATTGATGCCAAAAATCTTCTGAGATATCTTCAGGGCACAATCTCTCATGGATTGAGATACACTGCCGGAAAGATAAAATTGCATTATTATTCGAATGTTGAATGGGCAGGTAGTGTGTTGGTTCTATTTGGATTCTGCTTCGATGCAGGAAGCAAAAGTCGGTCGCTATAAGCACCGCCAAGACCGAATACATGGCTACGAGTATGATCTCATATGAAGCTGCATGGTTGCGAAAAGCTCTTAAGTGAGCTATTTTTCTCTGTGACAACCAGAGGTGGGATTCGATTATTGAGGAATCCCGTATTCAACAATTGCTCTAGCAGACTGACATCAGATACTGCCTTATCTGGGATATGGTAAGTCGATGAGCAAGGAGGCTCCATCGCACTGAGATGATGTACAGGTTAGCGCCAGGGAAAGATCAAATTTGTGATTTTCCCGAAAGACTTGGAGTCGCTAAGAAACCCTTGTACAAGGGTCCTGCATGTTGCATACATTGAGCTCTGGGAGCTCTGGGGGCTTGCTGTTCTTACCGGAGTAACATACGACCACAGGGTGACTCACCCTCCCCTGGTGGTGTGCACTGTGAACAAGATGATTCGCTCTCTTATGGACAAGATGATTCGCTCTCTTGTGGGACAGGATGATTCGCTCTCCTGTGGACAGGATGATTCACTCTCCTGTGTAGCAGGATGATTAATTGTCCATGACGATGATGTGTTCTCCATGACGATTGTGTAGCAGGATGATTAATTCTCCTGTGAGGCTTGGATTGATGTGTTCTCCTCTGGCCTGGATTGATGTGTTCTCCATGGCAACTGTAGCAGGATTGATGTGTTCTCCTATGAGGCTGGGATCGATGTGTTCTCCATGGCGATTGTAGCAGGATTGATATGTTCTCCATGACGATTGTGTAGCAGGATGATTAATTCTCCTGTGAGGCTTGGATTGATGTGTTCTCCTGTGAGGCCTGGATTGATGTGTTCTCCATGGCGACTGTAGCAGGATTGATGTGTTCTCCTGTGAGGCTGGGATCGATGTGTTCTCCATGGCGATTGTAGCAGGATTGATGTGTTCCCTTGTGAGGACAGGATTGATTAGTTCTCCTGTCGAGGCATCCTACCCATCAGTCTAGGACTCATGGGAAGTACCTCTCATCTGATCAATGAGCAGGGAAATGAAGTTAGGGACCATAGCAATACCGATGGACGCATCGTTGTATCTACCGTACTCCCTACGCTAGGATGACCTCCATTGATCTGGGATCAATGATACTAGTCTAGGACCAGTGGTAGGAGTTGTACCTACTATGACACTGACTTCGGGTTGGTTGACACTGGTCTGGGACCAATGGTACATACTCCGAGACTGACTTCGTGTCAGTACAGTACTGGTCTGGGACCAGTGGTAGGAGTTGTACCTACTATGACACTGACTTTGGGTCAGTTGAGACTGGTCTGGAACCAGTGATACATACTCCGAGACTGACTTCGTGTCAGTGCAGTACTGGTCTGGGACCAGTGAGAGTGGTACACAGTATGACGCTGACTTCGGGTCGGTTGAGACTAGTCTGGGCCCAGTGGTACACTCTCTGAGACTGCGATATTAGTCTGGGACCAGTGGTAGGAGTTGTACCTACTATTACACTGACTTCTGGTCGGTTAAGACTGGTCTGGGACCAGTGGTACATACTCCGACACTGACTTCGTGTCAGTGCAGTACTGGTCTGGGACCAGTGAGAGTGGTACACACTGACACTGACTTCGGGTCGGTTGAGACTGGTCTGGGACCAGTGGTACACTCTCTGAGACTGCGATACTGGTCTGGGACCAGTGGTAGGAGTTGTACCATATTATGACGCTGACTTTAGGTCGGTTGAGACTGGTCTGGGACCAGTGGTGCGCACTCCGAGACTGACTTCAGGTCAGTGGAGAATGGTATGAGACATTCTCAACCAATTCTTCTTCTTCATAGTTCAGCAAAGCTAAGCAGAGCAGAGCAAAGCTAGCAAAGCCAACAGAGCTAAGCAGAGCATAGTAGAGACAACAAAGCTAAGCAGAGTTGGGCAGAGCAGTACAAGGCACTGATGGCAAAGATAGTATAGTCGGACTTATGGATCACCGGATGGAATTCTCCCTAGTTGAGAGGGAGTGTTAAATTGGCAACTAGGGCCAAACTCCATGTGGGCCAGCTTATTTATGGCAGCTGATATTTTTATTGGATCCCTCTCGTTGAGAGGTGTAGGATTGATCCAAAGATCATCTAATTCCGATAAGTATTTATGGAGATATGAATTTATTTTGATTATGTAATTATTATCAAGCCGACCAGCTCTTATGTAGGCTCTAGAAGCCCAAACGTCATGTCTATTCAACCTATATGTTTTTGGTATAAATAGATGAGGATTTGATGTCATATATACACACATTCTTGAGTGATCTCCTCCTCTAAACGTCTTGGGTTTTTGGAGAAGAAGTGAGACACCAAGAGTAATACGTTGGCCTTATGGTGATGCCCTAGCCGCAGGTCGATCTATGTTGCAAACCTCTCCTATACGTTGTCAAATGGAGATATCTCATACGCTGGAATGGAAGACCTTATACGCAATTATGGAGACCCTACCGCAGTCATAAAGGCATCTCAACGCAATAATTGAAGCTATCTTACACGTTGTTCTTGAAGACTTCTTGTACGCTGTTCACAAGTCTTCTCATACGCTGTTCTGCTCCTGGAAACATATATATACACACAGTGAATCTAGTAGCGTGGTTACACAAGGCACGCAGTGAATCTGGTAGCATGGTTATACATGGAAACATATATACGCAGTCTATATATGGAACCATAACAAATACCCTAGGCCGTAGTCAAACACTGACCAATGTTATATACATATACGTTGTTCACATGAAGCATAACTCGGGTATCTGCTTTGCATTGAGTAGCCGCAGCAATACGATGAAACCCTATATGCTATTCATTACATATACACACAACATACACTTGGATTTGGCAGCGTAGGTAACACGCAGCATAACACACAGCATGGCACGCAGTCATTGGAACGCAGTCATACATTGGAACACATACATGACAATGCTGGATAGTCATACGCTTATATAAAGGTTGAACGTTGGGCAATAATGTAAACGCTAGACAGTCTTACATATACGCTGGAATCATGGTCTTACATATACGCTAGAATCATGGTCTTGTATATACATTGGAATCATGGTCTTATATATACGTTGGAATCATGGTCTCATATATACGCTGGAATCATGGTCTTCTATATACGCTGGAGTCATGGTTATATATATGTTGGGCAGTCAAACGCTTGTCAGCAAGACAAAGGTGCCACTATCATCAAGCAGCAGTAGTGAAGAGGTAAACGCAGTCATGGTATTGGAGGAATACCAATACGTTGTGTATAATGGGATTGCGTGGAACTATACCCTAGCTGCTTTGCTAGGCTGCAAGCCATAGCAAGCAGCTAAGACTAATATCAACAGAAGCAAATTGTTGCAGCATGATGAAGCAACGAGAAGGCAGAGGCAGCAGCATGATGGGCAGCACTATGAGATCATGTGCATGGGCAGCACATCGATACATGGAGCAGAGGCAGCAACATGATGATGATGCACATTAGTTTGAGCAGCATGATGATGGATAAGATCATGGATATGGGCAGCATGATGATAATCATGATTAGTACAGCATGATGCAGTATGCAATGGTGCAACTAGAGGACCAAATGCAACATGATGACAGGAGGAGTCATCTTGAGAATCAGTTGAAGCAGAATGTCTTCAACTGATCTCATCGTTATACGAAATGATCTATGCTAGATCTAGATAAGTCAAAGTGTTGACTTCTGTTGTAAATGTACTCTCTCTCTCTTTCTCTGCTGAACTTTGAAGATAAAAGAAGATTTGATCAAAGGGTTTCCCCACACATTGTGGGGTTTGTCCCTAGCTTGCGCCACATCTTGTGTTCTCTTGTCTTGGCTTGTCTTCTGTGATTTATATTTATGTTCTATCTGCAGTTTACTTTATGCTGATGTGATTGCTAATACGGAAAAGAAATTAAATAAATTGCTCTAACATTTTACATACCTAAACTTAACAAGGATCCTCCCAAGGGGGAGCACAAGCACAAAACCAAAGGCATAGAAATAGAATTAGATATTGATGCGAGGGTTGTTGTGGGTAAAATGAGCATGCAGGTTCCCATAAAGGAGATTGTGAAGATCCCATCCCAAAGATGGCAAGTGAAGAAAGCTTCAGGGCTTGATGAAGAATACCCACCTATTATGCTGCAAAATATTCATTTCACTAAAATCAATCGTGACCATGAACCATTTTTGTTGACCTTGACCATAAATGACCTTCTCCTCCACAATTGTACGTTGGATTTGGGGGGCTTCCGCCAATATCATGCCACTAAAAATCATGATACAACTCAAGCTAAGTATTACCCGAAAGTATAAGAATGTATGTGGCTTTGATTCTAGATCCATTCTCGTTGAAGGCCTCATCAAGGACCTCAAAGTAGCATTAGCTATGAATGAAGCCATATCCTTGCTCATGGACGTTGTTGTCCTCAATATACCTGATGTATGGGGAATGTTGTTGTCTAGGAAGTGGTGTGCCACTATAGTGTTGGAAAATGGATAGTGCCAGCTATTAATCTTATTTTCCTTAACCTTGACATTTGCTTGTGAATCTTATTTATCTTCTTTATGTTCTTTAGTTAGATCTTTTCATCAAACAATATCAAGAAAAGTAATAGCAACAATAGAGGACACAGATATTACGCTGATAGCCACGGCAAAACCCTTCTAAGGGGAAAACCCGAAAACTCTTCTCTTCTTAGAATCTGCTTCAAATGAGATACAAAGACCCAAACCCTAGACCAAGTCTTTCTCCTAGTACCAAGTTAACTCTTCCTCAAGTCCTTCTTTGATTTTGCACCAACAAGCTTTCTTTCTTTCAAGGTATCATGAAGCCACCTTCTCTCTTCAATCTTGTGAGGGGTTCCAGGCCAATCTTCTTGCTCATCACTTTCTTCTTCGATATGAAGGCATTACATTGAGCCTTTCCAAACTTCTAGCTGATCATAGCTTCTTCTTGAAAGTGATTTTCCTTTGACCTTCGGGTTATCTTCTCGCCTTGGTACCTTTTAATCCCAAGATGTCCACATCTTGACTTCACAGTTGCCAGATACTAGTTATTGAGCTTCCCTCAATAATCCTCAAACATTTGCATCCCTACAGTGGAACCTAGCTCAACTATCATCATGTATCCCTGCAACATTCTACCAGGTAGAAAAATAATATGTTAACCAAATAACCAACAATAATGAAAATCAGACTTACCTCATTATGATGGCCTCGTTCCATCAACATCCTTATGGTCCATCTCCATATTAATCTTCATGCATCAAAGTCCCCAAGGATTGAATGATTACCAATTTACAACTTTTCTTCCGGAGACTATACTGGATTTTAACCATTATTATATATATTTTAGAGAAAGTATCAAATTATTTATACATCCTTAAATAAGCCAAATCCTATTCCTTTCAAGCATCCATATACCTAAGCATACTTTATGACCAACTTTCTCTCCACGAGATTCTATACATATTATCCAAAGTTTTATATCCAGCATGCATTTCTATGCTTTCATCCGATCATCTAAGTATTCATATATCTCACAAAGAGCCTGCATCCTGACCCATTGCATTATTTCATCCCTTTACCAGTATTGATTCCACATTACATGGAATGTCTACAAACCTTTGTCATAGTGCTTCTTCCAAGAACCTTTCATAACTGTGGTTCTTCCAGGATCATGATGATCCACCCAAGCAGGATGACTTCTTCTAACGTAATGTTAGATAATGCCTAGATGATCAATATGCAAAATGGTCTATCTTGATGGTCTCTACAAAGCAACTTAATCATGTAAATTCTAGACATGCTACTATCATATGCTTCTTTCTATGATGTTATGCAACACATACTATCCTAAAAGAAAGATACAAAGAACCTGACAATTAGTCAACATTCTTTAGTAGTAAAGATCCTTCACTTCTTCCTTCTTTGCCTTCTTCTCAGGTTCTCCCACTACTTCGGCTACATGAGCTTCACTCCTTTCCTTTCTCTTGTTGTTTTGTTGGTTTGGACAATCCCTTTTAAAGTGTCCAAACTCATTACACTTGAAGCATTGAACCTTGAACTCTCCCTTCTTCAGCTTCTTGACTCGGGCTTGAAAGGCTTGAGATTGCTCATCTGATCCAATATCATCTTTTACTTTGATTCTTGACTCTTCTAATATGCACTGAGTCCACAACTCATCAAAGGGAGTTGAATCCTTCTTGGAGTAGATGATTGTTGCAAAGTTGCTCCATTCTGGTGGCAATGCATTTAGTACATAGATGGTTACTTCAAAATTAGTATCTAGTTCCTCAAGTCCTTGTAGATGGTATATTAGTTGAGAGACTCTCATGAGAAAGGATGCCACATCCTCATCCCTTGATTTCCTCATTCTATACAACTTGTTCCTCAACGACATCTTTTGTCCTATTGTAATTACCAAGTACAAATTCACTAGCTTGTCATACATAGACTTGGAAGTCTTCAAATTTGCAACGAATGGAACAAGAGAATCTTTAATGGTTTCCACTATGATCATTTGCCCTTACTTCCCTTTTCTTGTATTCTGCTAGTTCTTGTGTCTTATCTTTCTCAGGTTCAGTAATTTCCCTAGTAACAAATTCCATTACTTCTTGTTTTGTGAGTATCAAGTCAATTATTTTCTTCCATGCTAGATAGTTTGATGCCCCAACGAGCTTATTGTTCTCCTTGCAGAAAGAACCCATATGACTTGAAGATTCAGACATGATGTAATAATATGATACTTACTTGATGACCACGATTCTCCTTGATGATGTCTTCAACCTTCTTGATGCCTTCAAGATCCTTGAAGAGTCTTCTTTGAAAGATGTTTCCTAGGAGAAAACAACTTCCAAGATCCTTGATGCCTTCTTCAAAAATGCCTTCCAAATAGATCTTCTTTCAAGAGAGATCAACACCCTTCTTAAACTTTTCCTTTGATGTAGTCTTGATCTTCTTCAGTAGAAACCCTCCAACTGGGTCTTCTACCAATGAGTCCCCAATCTTTCTTGAGGTCTTCTTCTTCAATCTTTCCTTTAGAGCTTCCTTTTCCCTTCCCCTTGACAAGAAACTAGTGTCCTTTCAGTTGCCTTCCTTGTTCACCTTAGCTCCAATACCATGTTGGAAAATGGATAGTGGCAATTATTAATCTTATTTTCCTTAACCTTGATATTTGCTTGTGAATCTTATTTATCTTCTTTACGTTCTTTAGTTAGATCTTTTCATCAAACAATATCAAGAATAGTAATAGCAACAATAGAGGACACAGATATTAGGCTCTCAGCCAGGACAAAACCCCTCCAAGGGGAAAACCTAGAAATGCTTCTCTTCTTAGAATCTGCTTCAAATGAGATACAAAGACCCAAACCCTAGACCAAGTCCTCCTAGTACCAAGTCAGCCCTTCCTCAAGTCCTTTCTTGGTTCTGCACCAACCAACATCAATACTGCAACTTCAAACTGCTAGCTTCAGTGTTGCAACTTCAACCTGCCAGCTTCAGTATTGCAACTTCAACCTGCCAGCTTCAATATTGCAACTTCGAACCTACAATTTCGGTCTTGCAGCTTCTCTGGAAAGCCTAATCCAGCCTCTTCCTGAGACCTTTCTAGAGCAAGACAACTCTTCCCAAGGTCAACGAGGTCAATATAAGGTTTTCTCCCTTCCAAATACAAGATTCTGCACTTCGTCCTACTGCAACTCGAACCTGCAATTTCGGCCTCCTTCTGCAGCACCAGAAACCCTAGATCTTCGCACGTGTGAGAGAGATAAAGCCCAGAAACAAGATATTTCGTCTTTCTTCCTTCTCCCATACCTTCGCTCTTCTTCTTCCTGCTTCCCAACGTCAAATCGAACTTTCTTGATATATCAAACTTGTGAAGTGAGTGTTTCCAAATGAGGTCAAATTATTTCCTTTATATAGCCTTCTCAAGGGGTCAAATTCCCTCCTTTAGGCCAACTTGATGTTGTCATGGCCGACATGCACTTTTGGAGTTTCTAGGACTTTCTAGACTCAAAAAATAATTCTTTTTATGATTACATTTTGCCCGGAAGGGTCTTATAAACATGATGTTGACTCCTTTGACTCATGACAATAAATTCTAAGACCTAGCAAACAACCCTAAAAGCACGAAGAACATGCTTTTACCTAGAAAACCATCAATAATACATAAGATACATATTGAAATGAGTACAACAATTATGAAGACTAAAACTAGTTACATTTTCAACATGTAGGAGGTCGACTTCAAATGGACTTATCTTATGCCACCATCCCACAGACTGATGGGACCCCATTCCTTCTTACAGGGAGCTCCAATTTCCGACTCATGTCGAGGAACTTGGCCTTCTTCCTTATCCTAATAGGTTTCCTGAGTACAAGGATCCTAGTCTCATCCTTCCTTCCCGAGAGGTTAGTATCCTAAAAAGACCTCACCCTAAAGAAGGTAAGCATAGGAAGAAATGGGTGCAAAAACCAAAGAAAGAGTTTAAGGTTGGAGAAATAGTGTTGGTAGATAAAAATCCTATGCATGTTAAGATCCATGTTAAGGTTGGTGAGGGATATTATTACATTGCTAGACTTGATGACGACATTTGGCCTAGTCCGGTCAAGGCGGTTCATCTCACCCCTTTCTTGGTCACTTCACATTGCATATTATATGCGTGTTAGAGTAAGTTGCATTACATGTTGATTTTTTCATAGCTAACATCATCATATCATGTTCTCATGCTAGAATAGGTGCATTTAGATTAAACTTGCATCTTGTCTTTAGCCAATAGCAATCATCCCCTGACAGCCACCAGTGTAGCCGATATTGTGTCAGTTGATCTTCGCTCCTTGAGCCAATCGTATGTCCCCTCACCCATCTGCCAAGAGCATATGTTTAAAAGTGGGCCATCCAATCCTAAAGGTATGTCTTTCATTGTCCAATCGGGTGCTTATGCTTGTTTTTCCTTGGGCACATCGAGTATGGATTATTGGGTGACTTGGAAGGAGGAAGGGTTTCACTATAGTCGTGTTCCCTCACCTTAAATGGGGGGTTAATCCTCAACCCTATTCCCATGGGATCTCCCCTATTGGCTTATAGCTTCAAGATGGGCACTACATGGGAAACTCTGATTTTGGTAGCGTAGTCCCATTTTACCATTTCATATTTTTCACTCCCCTCCACACATCACATGCCCTATTTCATCATCATCCCTCTTTAGGTCCACATGACCATTGGGTCCACAAGGCTATGGTACTCCTCCTCCCCTTATCCACATGTCTAGGTCAGGCCTGGAACGTTGCCCTAAAGGTTGATGCAGCTAAAAAAAACCAAAGACTAAAAGCATATCATGGCCACATACAAAAGGAAATAATACCACAAAATGCAAAAGATGGTCGGGACACTATATTAGCGCGTGGGAAAAAAGCCCAACATGAACTCTACCCCTTATCATTATGGCCATCACCCTAGTCCCTAGGGGCCCCTTCAGTGATCCCCGCATCATTAAGGAACTCATGCATGTCCCAACCATTGGTGGGAGATGAACTGCCCCACCCTAAGTGGGTAATCACTGCTTATATCATACACAACATGCTCTCATCCCCTGGAGCCCCAAGCAGTATAATAAAAAGAAAATCAAGAAAAAGAAAAAGGAAAATGAAGAAGGGTGGAAAAACAAAGGTCAGGGTAACTCATGTACCACGATTGCTCCCTCCTACATCTATACACCCAAATGTGTGGATGACCCTCATCATTACCACCCTTGAACCCATGGCGTTTGGCCTTGAGACCCATGTGTCCTAATCCACCTCATCATCATCCACATCACCCCTATCACTTGAAGGATGTACCTTGGACATGTCTTTCCTTTTAGGGATTATGAACACCTAATAGGGTTGTTTATTAGCCACTTCTACCTAGGGAGGTAACACTATTACATGCTCAAAGCCCCAAATTTGGAAGGAAAGCCCATTATGAAGTCTCATTTGTGCCCTTGATTAACAAGCTTGGTTCACTTACATGCACTAACGAATTATTGTACCTGAAGGTGAGGAGACGCATTGGATCTTATGCATAATTGGCGGGTGGTTTCATCATGGGTTAGGCAACTTAATTGGGGCCCAAGCCTAGCAGAGGATCATATTGATACTTATAGGGGATGCATTGAGAGCCATGGGACTCCGTCAAGTGATAAAAAATGATCTCATCTCATGGGAACCCTTAGCACCTTCAACAGCGTGTTCATTGCCCCACATTATTCATGAGATGATGCACTTGGATCAACATTGCCCCCAACCAGCTTAGCAGTGTACACATGGTTTAGTAGCTGATCTGAGGCCTAAAGGAGGTCTGTCTCATTCTTGAGACATGGGAGGGCTAGCACCATCGTCAGTGCCCTCATTTGTAGCAGTTTAAAGGCTTAAATTTCACTAGGAGACGCATGAGACCAATATTTGTGCCCCAAAGCCACTTGCATGGACATAAAGGGGCCATCCCCTTGCGCATCATCTATGGAGCCCTCTCTCTCACTTTGGCACTTAAAGGACTCAACGTGGCCTCTTAACGGCCTCATTTCATCATGATGTCATCATTTCGACCTCCTACTGGATGGTTTTCTCATTATTTTATTAGCTACTTGGTGGGCTTGTCCCCAAGACTGTATCTAGCACATTATTTTATAATTTTTGGGGTTAATTAAGCTAAATTGAATTAGTAGAGACTCATATAAATAGAGATACCTTCATTGTGAGAGAGTATCATCATCATTTGGATCTTCTCTCTTGTAAAAGAGTTTCGTACTTTTCTCTTGGATGCTAGTGGATACTTTTGATGCATTTCAATGTCTTTGGAAGTTAAATTTTGATCTGTCTTGGAGCTTCTTCTTTTCTATGGTTGGATATATCTCTTGTCATCTTGTAAGTGCTATCTTGTTGAAAAAAATATTTGGAATAATGTCTAATGTGTGGAATTATTGCAACTAGTTAATTCTCGTGTTCCCTAATTTATTGAATATCATTGTAAAAAGTTAGTTGGTTGTAAATTGAACATGTTACTCATTGCATGACAGTAGATGAAAGAATGTTCCTAGTGGTTGGGATTTTGTACCTCTTCTTCCATGAAAAGCCATAGTAGTTTATTAGTTAATTGTTGAAGAATGGTTGTTAGGGCATCGCTCTTTGGCCTCCTTGAAGACGAATTTGGAAAATCTTGAATCATCATAGGCTCCATAGCCCAAGGATTAGGCACTGGCCCAAGCAAAATTGGTGATCAACCTCTCCAAAAATTTCAGCCCCTTTTCCTAGATGGCTACCTAGGGCACTCAGCGAAATCCATTCGAGGAATTTTGAGATTCTACTTGGACAAAACTGTTCCTTGGTGTTTCCTCTTGGAAACCTCAAATTTTGTTGGAATTCTCATGGTTAATTCTCAGCAAATCTTATGCCCTAAGTGTGCCCTAGAAGGGAAACCTAGTTAGTTTTCCTTAGATAAGGTAGTCTTCCTAAGGGTCATATGAACCTACTATCCAATGGAATAAATCATACAAGACCCTTTCCCCTCTCCTACCTTAACCTAGTGAGCACCTTGGAGGATCTCCTCCAACGATTATTCCTACACCCTAGGTCTAGCCTAGGCTCCTTCTAGGTCTCTCAAGTGAAGCAAAAATCCTATTTCATGCAACAAATCACCTTACAAAGCTTCCTGAGAGGTCCTATATAACATTTGGAATCTTGACCTTAGGTAAACCCATTATTATTGCAAACCCCGAGCCCTAAGCCTTGATTTCCATCCTAGGTCTTTTTTGAGAGCCTTTAGCTTCTTGGGAGCATTGAGCATTGATTGAGCCTCTCCTTGAATGAGCCTCGTGAAATCACTCGATACATAGTCATTGGCATATCCATGATAAATGATTTAATCACACCGGGACTCCTCTAATTTGTGAAAGTTCATAAAGAGAAGGGGACATTGACTGAGGTGATAGTGGGTCCTTGTCCCATTATTGTCATTTGGTCTAGTTGCTGTCCCATAGGTTCCCCTCCTAGGGCCCTGCTAGATTATGTGGCAGCACACCCAACTTGTCTCTGAAGAAGATGAACCATGCCTTCCCCAAAGCCTTCGTCAAAATATCTACTACCTGTTATCTGCTCATTTGTAGGTATATACTATAGCTGGACTATCCTGCATTGCACACAATCATTGATGAAGTGGTATTTGATGTCTATATGTTTGGACCATCATTAAACACTATTCTCTAACAACTTGATGCAACTCTGATTGTCGCAGTGTATCACCATCGTCTCTATCCTCTGACCAAACAAGGCTATCAACAACTTCCGAAGCCAAATGGCCTCACATGTAGCCATGCTTCTTGCTATGTACTCAGCCTCGGCTGAACTCAGTGCCATGGACTTCTGCTTCCTGTTGTACCAAGAGACAACTCCTGATCCCATGCTGAAGTAACATCCTGGAGTGCTCTTTCAATCTACTATTTTCCCTGCCCAGTCTGCATCAGTACAGCTCACCAATCTGACACCATCACCTCAAGCATACCTGATCCCATGATTGTGCCATGCAAATACCTCAGCATGTGTTTCCCTACTATCTAATGTGCTCTCTTCAGCGCCACCATGAATTGACTTAGAGAGTTAACTGCATAGGATATGTTTGGCCTGGTGTTGACCAAATACATGAGAGAGCCTATCAACTGCCTGTACAAGGTGGGGTCCATGTCCTTCTCCCTAGATGCATCTATCTTCCTCCAATTGCTAATCATGCATGTAAACATGGCCCTGCAATCCTCCATGTCAAATCTCCACAGGATCTCAATATAGTGTCTCCCTTGACTAAGGAAGATCACACCCTATGTTTGCCATACCTCCATGCCTAGGAAATAGTGCATTAACCCCAAGACCTTCATCTCGAACTCTGCTGCAAGGTCCCTCTTGCACTCCTCGATGAGCCCCAATGAACTTGTCAAGAACAAATCGTCCACATATGTTGAAATTTTGATGTTCTATGCTATAACAATCACTTATTACAAAATTTCTTTATGCTGCAATATTAGATAAGCAATTGTAAATAAAACATAAATCAAATGCACAATAGAAGATAGCCAAGAACAAAATGAGACACAGAGAATTTAGGTCTAATGACCAAGGCACAACCCACAAGGGGAAAACCCAACCAGATTTTTCTTCCATTAGAAATCAATTGTTCAACAGAGATACAAAGTGCAATGAAAGATCAAGATAATGAGTAAGTTCACCCAAATTTGAACAAGTTGTAGCATGAAGATCATTGGTAGCAGCAGCAGACGCACACACTGAATCAACCTTCCCCTCTACTGAATCAACACTGAAACACTAAAGCACTAAATCAGCCTTGGCTCACCAAGTTCTACTCTTACTCTCCAAGTCCCTCTCCCACAATCTTCTTCAACTCTCTCCCTCTCTCTCAAGTTCGAATTTTTCTTTCACAATGCACAAGTAGTGAGGGAAGAAAGAATGAGGCACATATATATAGCAGGAGCAACAAATCCATGCCATAAAGCAAGAGTAACTCACATGCCAAGAGCAGTGTAACTCATGCCCATTTAGGAAATGTAACTCATGCAATTAAGGAGGTACGCATGCCTTTGTAAGTTTGTAACTAGTGCTTTTAAGAGAGAGTATAACATATGCATTAAAGAGTGCGTAAGAGGAATCTTTTATAACATGCTTTTAATGATGTGAGAGTGTAAGAGAATCTTCTATGACATGCTTTAATGAGTCTAAGAGAGTGTAAGAGGAATATGCCATGTCAATAATGAGAGTGTAAGAGAATATTATTGAGAGCCATGATTGAGTGTCTTGAAATTCCTTTTAATAATAATAATAATATCATAAAGAGGATAATAATAATAATATTGATGATAAAATATCAAGTCAAGATTGAACTATTAGAATTGATTAATGATAAGAAGTGATTTCTCATCAACAATACTTGATTACCAATTGATGCAAGGTGATTTACTATCTTGAGACTTTTTAATTTTACACTTTCTATGTTTTGATTTTCTATTTTTAGACTTCCTATTTTTAGAAACTCTATTTTTAGCCTTTCTATTTTTAGAAATTCATCCCTGAGCTGCCAATTTTCGACACTCCCTCTTAGCTAGGGAGGAATTTCTTTCTGCAACAAAGATCTTTGCATTCTCTACTCTTCTATGTTCATCTCTACTCTGTATTATCTGGAACAATGATGTCTCGCTCTAATGAAGAAGAATCATCATAGGGGAGATTCATCCATCACCCTATATTCACTTAGGGGGATTGCCACTTGCCAACATATGACAAGGATATCGCACAACCAAGTCTCATCTCTACTTGGGGTGATCCACTTGTCAACACATGACAAGGATCTCGCACAACCAAAGCTCATCATCCATGACTGCCCTCTCTAGGAAGGGTCACATCCGTCAGTCCAAGCTGCTCTCTGAAAACTAAGAACTTCCCTTTTGGCAAAGGCTTGGTAAGAATGTCGGCAATCTGGTCATCAGTCGCTATATGATGGAGTCTTACTGCTCCTCTTTGCACCATATCCTAGATAAAGTGATATTTGATCTCAATATGCTTGGACTTGTCATGGTACAGAGGATTTTCTGCAAGTCGAATCCCACTCTTATTGTCACAATAAATTATTAATGTGTCCAAAACATGCTCAAACAACTCTCCAAAGAGCTTCCTCAGCGATACTGCCTCATAGCTAGCAATGCTAGCAGCAATGTACTCAGCTTCAATCGTGCTGAGGGCTACAGACTTTTGCTTCCTGCTCATCCAAGATATCATGACAGATCCTACGTTGAAGCAATACCCAATTGTGTTTTTTCTGTCAGTAGAGTTACCAGCCCAATCAGCATCAAAGTACCCAAGTAATCTTACATCTTCGGCAGTATATTTCAATCTAACATTGATGGTCCCATGCAGGTATCTCAGCACATACTTTGCAACAATCCAGCATGCATGAGATGGTTTAATCATATATTGGCTTAGAGTATCAATGGCACAACATATGTCTGGTCTAGTGTTCACTAAGAACATCAGTGCCCCAATCAATTGTCGATACTCAAAAGGATTTACCAAATCAGGACCTGCAATTTCATCACACAGCTTCTTGAGTTCATATCCATTGGAGCATTCATGGATTTACATTTTGTCATACCAAATCTTTCTAGCAGCTTGACAACATATTTTCCTTGAGAAAGGAAAATCTCACCATGTTTTTGCCATACTTCAAGACCCAAAAAGTAGTGCATCAAATGAAGATCTTTCCTTTCGAACTCAAAAGCTAATTCCCTCTTACATTGGAGGGTAAGAGGTTCTCCACCTGTCAAAAATAAGTCATCAATATATAATACGAAAATCAAAGGTATACCTTGGACCATTTTTGGATCAGCATTGTTTCTAGTAAAACCAAGCTTCATCAAGAAGTTTTCAATGTGGGCATACCAAGCTCTTTGGGGTTTGCTTCAATCCATAAAAGGTTTTTCAGTCTTTGGGTCTTGGAAATACTTCCCATACATCATTATGTATGATGGACTCATGATCTTGATATTTCATTGCTTCTTCAAAAGTGCATGGTTC
The DNA here is from genome assembly GCA_000404065.3 of Pinus taeda. Lineage (NCBI taxonomy): Eukaryota > Viridiplantae > Streptophyta > Pinopsida > Pinales > Pinaceae > Pinus > Pinus taeda. Next base: position 88,160 of record APFE030237316.1, read on the forward strand.
ATCCTGAATAATGTTGATTATGGCTACCATGTAACCCTGGAACCAGCATGGTTTCTTGCTTTCTCTGAAGGTTCCTCGGGGAGCAACATGTCTATCAGCATCCTGTAAAGTGTCACGAAGCCATAATCGTCTCTTTCTAGCACATGGAGAAGGATCCAAGGAGTCCATGGGATCCATGGGCTCATCAACAAGATCAGGCTCAAGTTCGGGATCTTCTTGTGCATCTAAGGCATTGTCATGTCTTTCAACATTAGCATGAGGAGTGTCCATGACTTTTCAAAGAGTTGCATCTTCATCAAATGTTATATCTCTGCTAAACTCTATAGTTCTTTTACCATGCACATATATTATGTAAGCTTTAGAATTTTCACAATAACCAACAACCATACATTTCTTACTTGAAGCTTCCAACTTGGTACTCTTTTCCTTTGGCACATGAAAGTAGACAAGGTAGTCAAAGATCCTTAAGTGGCCGCTTTGTTCTAGGTTATATGGTACGATGGTCTCTTTACTGATTCAAGCTTCCTTGCAGAAGTCTTGAGCTCTTGTCTATTTCATGTGCCACTTAAATCATGGGATGGATCAACATCATCCTCAATCTCAATACAGAGGAGGACTTGGTTCTCACATTCATCAAATGTACCTATTGATTCCTGAACAAGAGCAAGAGCAATAGTTAGCAAAATAAAATAAACATAATGAAAGTATACCTAGTGATGTGGCAGATCTTTCTTTCTTTTCTAGATGTGAGAGTGGCTTCTTCATTATACTACACCAACTTCCTCTTGGAGTTTACTCTTCCTGCACTATTTGCATCCTGATGATCTTCAAGATCTTCTTTTCTTGATTGCATCCTCATCAAGAAGTTAGTGAAAGAATCATTCAAATACTCGTGCGAGAAGAATAACCAATGATCTAAAAAATAAATCTTAAACAAGAGCAGTGACACAAAGAAACAACATAAGAATTGAATCTATTTTTTTCTAATGAGGATTTGAAGGAAGTTGTTAGCTCCCTCTTGATTCGGCCTCCATTAGTTACCACCATTGTTTTAAGAAACGGCCGAGTCAACATTGACTCGGCCGAGTTGGTCCGGGTCGATGGGCTGCCAATTGAAACGGTGCATAACTCGGTTCGGAAGGCCGAGTCAGCAATGACTCGGCCGAGTCATTCAATGACTCGGCCAAGTCATTGCTGACTCGGCCGAAACGGACCGAGTCCGCTATGAAATGGCCGAGTTGATGTGGCACGGTACCCGGACGCTAACGCAAGCAATTAAACTGATTTTTTATGGATTTGAAATTCGTTTGATGGTTATTTTGGAGTTCAAACAGTTATGTGATATTGCTAATTGTAGTTTGGGGTCCATATCCCCCTCCCAAACCCTATTTAACTCACCCAAGTGCTCTCATTCTCTCACAGCAATCTTATGCATTTGAGTGAGAGTCTTCTTTGAGAGTTAGTGAGCAGTTCTTGAGCTTGTTTTGGAGCAGCAG
>APFE030237316.1:89675-99835 GCA_000404065.3 Pinus taeda
TTTGCAATTCGTATTTTGAGTCAAACTTGCAGTGCATTTGGGTGTGAGCGCAATTGGTCTGTCTTTGAGAGGATTCACACAAAGAAGAGAAACCGTTTGGATCAAAAACGGTTAAATGATCTAGTTTATGTCCAATACAACCTTCAACTCAGAAGAAACCATTCGCTGAACAAAAGACTTGATTCAGATCCCATTGTGTTGGAAGACATTGATCCAACGTCAGATTGGGTAGTGGAGAGTTGTCCAGCAGAGTTTGATCCTGATGAGGATCTTGATTTAGATTTAGATATGGAGACATCAGTTGAAATTGAACATGCTGTTCAACTTCAGCTTGTTCAGTTGAATGCAGATCCACCAGCCTCAGTCTCACAGCCAGCAAGGACTCCAGTTGTAGGTGCTTCCTCTGCTCAGCCTGAGCCACGACAGAAGCGCAGCCGCATAGCTACTCTATCTCAGCATGCATCTACTGCAGTTGCACAACCTGCTAGTGGTACCACTTCTACAGTTGCAGTTGGAGATGATGATGATGAGGAGGAGCCATGGGTAGCGGGCTCTGACTCTGATGATGATGATGATCCAGAGATTGATCGACATGATCTTGGCTCCTCTGGCAGTAGCTACTAGCCAGTAGTACTAGTACTGGAGTCTGGCGACTCCGGCCACCGTCACAGTTTACTTTTGTTGTAGTCTTGTAGAGGCCATTTCTAGCCTCCTTGGTTATGTGTTTTTTGTTTTGAGTCTTTGATCATGTATGACAGTTGACTATGTATCGCCATTGGGTACCATTTTGATATAATGGATTGGTTCATGACCCTACTTTGATCATATGTTGTCTTCCATCTATATTATAATGTTGTGTGTTTGGAAACATGAATGAAAATATTTAAAATTATGTTTAAAATCTTCAAAATTATGTTTTTTTATCAAAAAACTAAATATTTAATGTATTTTTTACAACGACCGAGTCATTGAAAACAAATCGGCCGAGTCATTACCGTTTCGGAGTTGGAGTCGGAGTCATTGCTCGGCCGAGTCGGAGTCGGAGTCGGAGTCATTGCTCGGCCGAGTCGGAGTCGGAGTCGGAGTTTTAAAACTATGGTTACCACTTTCCATCAGTCATATGTCATCGGCAGAAGAAATGCATCTTCTTTAGCACCACTTAGAAAACTCCATCATGATTCACTCTAATCTCAGGCATCTCGGAAACCATCTTTCACACATGAGGTAATGTTTTATAGTGAAGATGAGTGAACTTTCAGTGCCACAGTTTACATTGATGATTACTCATCATGAATCAATGGATGGATAGGTCTTCCATTGATTTTATAATGATCTTCAAATCTTGATCTCAAAGTGAAGACACACAAACACATACACACATATCTATATATTGACTTCATTGTCTACGATGATATCCATTTTTTAAAGATCTTCAAATCTTGATCCCAGAGTGAAGACACACACACACACATATATATATTAACTTCATTGTCTACAATGATATCCATTTTTTATCGCTATAAAATAGGTTAGTTTAGAAAACTATCATTCCATCTTTTGCTAAAGTCATGATCCTTACCTGCAACCACTATTGTCAATAAACTCTAATATCAAAATTACCAAAATCCATAAGATTATGTCATTTCTCATATAATATGAGGGAATCAAAATTAGCCTATCATAAGCATTTAATTTCTATCAGTTATTCTTTCATAACCTTATATGCATTATACTTATTTTCAAGTCAACACTTTCTTGCACATGCATAAATAGGAGTAAAACTACTTTTTACTTTTGCATGCATCAACAAGTACCAAAACCACAACTATTAAACACATGCAACACCTTAATTAATATATGCAAAATTACTATAATATCTTGGGTTCCTAGAAATCTTGGAAGAATGGTGGCAGTGAAATTTCACCAGTGATAGAAAGGGACAGCAAGAGATATTTCAGCAGTAAATGAGTTATTTCAGCAACAAAAGAGGAGAGATATTTCAGTAGAAAATGAGCAGCAAGTGATATTTCAACAAAAAATGGATTGTAAATAGAGTGGAAAACACTTGATATTTCAGCAGAAAATGGGTTGTAAAAAGAGTGGACAACAGTTGATATTTCAGCAGAAAATGGGTTGTAAAAAGAGTGGACAGCAAGAGATATTTTTAGCAGAAAATGGGCTACAAATAGAGTGGACAACAAGAAATATTTCAGCAGAAAATGGGGTAGAATAACACTTGTCTTCTTGAGCTTGTCTTCACCAAAGCTCTGATACCATGTTGAAATTTTGATAATCTATGCTGTAACAATCACTTATTACAAAAGAAAAATATGCTGCAATATTAGACAAGCAATTGTAGATAGAGTGTAACTCATGCCCATTTAGGAAATGTAACTTATGCCATTAAGGAGGTACGCATGCCTTTGTAAGTTTGTAACTTGTGCTTTTAAGAGAGAGTGTAACATATGCATTAAAGAGTGCGTAAGAGTGCGTAAGAGGAATATTTTATGACACGCCTTTATTGAGTGTAAGAGAGTGTAAGAGAATCTTTTATGACGTGCTTTAATGAGTCTAAGAGAGTGTAAGAGGAATATGCCATGCCAACAATGAGAGTAAGAGAATATTATTGAGAGCCATGACTGAGTGCCTTGAAATTCCTTTTAATAATAATAATAATATCATAAAGAGGATAATAATAATATTAATGATAAAATATTAAGTCGAGATTGAACTAATAGGATTGGTTAAAGATAAGAAATGATTTTTCATCAACAATACTTGATTACCAAATGATGCAAGGTGATTTACTATCTTGATACTTTCTAATTTTAGACTCTATTTTTTACTTTCCATTTTTAGATATTCTATTTTTCAACTTTCTATTTTTAGAAATTCTATTTTTAGACTTTCTATGTTTAGACTTTCCATTTTTAGAAATTCATCCCTGAGCTGCCAATTTTCAACAACATATAGGACAAGAATGAGAACATCTCCCCCAACAACCAAGTAGTAGAGGCTATTGTCCACCTCACTCTTCACAAATCCCATGCCTTGCAAGTATCTATTGATGCGCTCGTACTACGCATTGGGAACCTACTTGAGCTCGTACAAATCTCTCTTCAATCTGCACGTGGGTCTCTCTGTTGTGTGCCACAAATCCCTCTAGTTGTTCTATATACACTTCCTCTTCCAGTTCACCATCTAGGAACATCGTCTTGACATCCATCTGATGGATCTGCCATCCCAGCTATGCTACTAATGAGATCATGGCTCATATAGAAGTGTACCTGGCCACAAGAGAAAATGTCTCCTCATAGTCTATTCCCTCATTCTGAGAGGAGCCCTTGGCCACGAACCTAGCCTTGTATTTCTCGATGCTGCCATCTGCACCGTGCTTGATCTTATAGATCCAACGTGATCCGACCACCACCATCTCTATCGGTCTCGGTACAACCTCCCAAACATCATTTTGCATGATTGAAGAATACTCCACAACTATTACATCCTGCCACACCTACTCCTGTGCGGCCTCCCGATAGCTAGAAGGCTTGATATCCACCAATTGATTGACCAATGCCATGTAGCCAGTGTACCACTCTGGTTGTCTCTGCTCTCTCTTGCCTGTTCTAGAAGTCCCCACAAACTCTTGAGCATTCTTGAGTGTAACCTGAACCTCATGGTTCCTCTTTCCAACAATGGAGTTAGGAATATCCACCTCCATGTCCTCCTGATGCATCTCCCTAATATGTTGCATCTACTACTCCATTCTTTGTGAAGCTTCAAGAGTACTCACACCTGAACTCGTGCTCGTACTAGTGACTGTACTCGTGCTCTGTTGCTACCCATGATTTTGTTGCTCAACTCTGGGAGCTTCTGTTCGCTGCTCACTCTGATCTTCAGTTGCTGCCAACTCTCTGGACCTTTTATACGCCTTGTCCTCCATGAATTTGACATACTGCTTGACTATAATCCTCTTGGCGCCTGGGATGAAACCTTTGAGGTTTTGATATACCCAACAAAATAACCTCGCTCTACAATCTGACTCAGTGTCGAACGTGTCTCACATGGAATATGAAAGTACATTAGGCAGACAAATATCCGGAAATGATTGACATCTAGCTTGTTTCTGGTGAAAGCCTGCTCAGGAGTCATCTTGCCAAGCCCTTTATGTGGGACCCTATTTTGAATATAAATTGTTGTATTGCATGCCTCTACCCATAAATAACATGGGGGATCTTGGTCATACAACATCGCTCTCGCTGCCTCCAAAATCAAACAGTTCTTCCTCTTGGCAACCCCATTTTGTTGCAGGTTGTAAAGAACCGCCCACTCTCTCTTGATTCCTGCCCTGGTACAGGACTCTTGGAACTCCTTGATGGTATATTCCCCTTCGTTATCTGACCAAAGAGTCCATATCTTTCTACCTGTCACATTCTCCACTAGAGCCTTATACTCTTGAAAGTGATTGAAGACCTCATCCTTGGTCTTCAAGCAATAGATCTAGGTTTTCTTAGAGAAATCATCAATAAAAGTACAAAAGTCCTCGTACCCTGTGAGAGATCTCGTAGACATCGGCCCACATATGTTTGAATGTACAAGGTCTAAGATACCCTACAATCTATTGTCACTCCTTGGAAAAGATGCCTTGGCAAACTTCCCCATCACACATCCTCTGCATACATCGTCGTGCTTTGTGCTCACCTCCGGAACACCTATCACCGTCTCACGAAGCATCTCGAGTGCTCAATGATGAATATGGCCCATCCACCTATGCCACATAGCTCCCCCTAGTCTCTCAGACTACTACTGCTAACTAGTGCCTTGGGCATGTCCAACTGCAACTTGTATAATCAGTCGCTCCTCACCCCAACTGCTATAGGTGACCTCCAATCCTTTTGCTATAACAACACTCTAGCCCCTCTAAGGATGACATCATAATATTTGTCTTGGAGAATTGATATGAAGATCAAATTCATCCCCAAGCCTGGCACATGCAACACATCATGGATAGGTATCTGCTTGTCGTTCTCCCTTTGAAATAAAGCAGTCCCTTGTGCTATAGGAGTGCACTTGAACTTGTTCCCCATTTGAATCTGGAACCTAATGTCCTCCTCCTTATAACTGGAGAAGTACTCCCTAACTCCCGTCATATGAAATGACGCTCCACAGTCTATGTACCAAACACCTTGTGAAGTCGAGCTAGTCAGGCAAGTGATCAAAGCGAACTCCTGCTCCATTCTCCTACAGAGCTCATCTACATCTATTGAAACTGCAACTTGCTTCTTTCCCTTCTTCTTTCTCAATGGGCAGTCGCTGACATAGTGGCCAAACTCGTGACAACCATAGCACTTGACCTTGGATAGGTCCTTCTTCTTGTTCTTCTCTCCTTTCGAGCTAGGTCCCTTGCTATACCCCTTCTTCTCTTTGTCTTTCCCTACTAAAGCAATGTTCTCCTGCTTCTTCTCAACCTTCGGCACCTTGTCGTTGCTACTGGTGCCATTGACTAACTGAGCCTAAGCTCCTCCTGAGTGAAGTCACTCCATAGTCGATCCCAATGTGGAAGCTTGTCTCGTCCTGAAATAGGTCTTATCTCAACTAATGTCAATTAATTATCCACTTTTCCTAAGTTTAGGAAATATTCAAAAAAAACACTAATTGACTTAATTAAGACACTTTCCCTAAATGAAACTTAGGAAAAATTACATGGGCTTGGAGATAATTGATTCCTTCGTATTCTTAGCCTTAGTGACACCTCTCAAGGCTAGAACACTTGTCTGAACTACAATATTTAACATCATGAAGTCAGTCACCAAGCTCCATAGGTCTCCAATGCTCCAAGGAAAAATGCCACAGAAATATCCATGCAAGGTGTAGTGATCAAAAATTAAATCAACTCCATTGTTCTTGTCAATCATGAAACAACCAAGGGTCATCCACACAATATGCACCCACATCACATGAAGTACCCCCAAGCATGGTTTAAACACCAATATACTCCCTCCCTAACATAAAACATGCCATGTGCAAATCTGAACCTGGTGGTCTCAGAATCAACCCAAACATCATCCTCCATTAAGGCATCACACCTCAACTCCTCAAAGCAATTGGAAGGCTCACAAATGGAAGAAGCCAAAACAATATGGTTGTTATATCTCCTTAGAGGTATACTCACCCTCACTAGAGAACACAATGCTTATACATGCTCTTGTGCCTCCTACAATGTATGGGTAAATGTAATATTCCTAATTAGCCATGGCTAATTGGAATATTCGATTTTGCCCAATTTTTGCTTTCTATAGTTATTTATAAATAAAAAAGTGAGGACGGGGGACATAATTCACTTTAAGAATAAAAAGTCACTTCCTAGTAGCACAACGTTGTGACTTAAGGAGGAGCCAAGGGGGCCAAAGGGGGACACAGAAATGGGACCCACGCAGACACATGGAGGGACTGCGCAGGAGGGAAGAACACATGGCAAGAGGGGAATCACACAGGAGGAGGTGAGCCTAAGGATTGTGAGAGGCAAAGGCTATAAAATAGAGAGGAGCACCCTCATTTTGAATCATTTAATTATGTGCATTTTGAGCTAGTCGTTTCGACTTCTGAGCACGCTGGTTGTTTCGCTGGTCTGCAGCACTGTTTAGTGCATTGAGTGTCTCCGTTCGGAGATCTCACCCTTAGCCCCGGGGGACTTCGAGTGCCTGCTCAGACAAGGTATTTCCATCGGTATTTCAGCAGCAGTTTCATCAGCATTTTGGAGGACTGCACAACACTTGGAGAGGGACGCAGTTCTTTTTGGTTGTAGTGCTAGATTGGGGTTTTGTAGGTGGATTTATGCTGAGAGATTGAGCAGAGGTCCAGCTTTTGTCTCATTGGAGGATTTTTGGCAGGGTTTCAGGTAGTGTTTCAAGCAGAGTTTAGAGGGGATTTCTTCAGTGGCAGCGCAGGGCATTGAGGAACTGCGCAGAACCCCAAGAGGGTGTTTTTCGGGGGTCAGCCATTCCAGGAAAGCTTTCTTCGTTTTTCTGGGTTTCTTGAGTAGAGCCCAAATCCAGAGTTTCAGCTTTTTCGGAGGAGGGGAGCAGCCCCAAATCATCAGTTGTTTTCTAGCAGCAGCAGCATCCACGCAGGGAGGCCATTCTTGTCATTCTGAGAGTATTTCTTCGCTTGCCTTGTGCAAGTTGAGGTGCCATCTATCTAATCACCTCTTGTACTCATTTTATTGCTCAGTATAATAAAATGGCTTAGCATTTCTCGCTGCATTTCTTGTGTATCTACTTATATTTCCAATTTACATTATTATATGATGTTCCACTATTATTTTATCACTTTTGGGTTATTATATCATCTGCACATATTTGGTTGGAGTTTTTGTTAGGGTTTGAGGAATATTCTGGGTTAGGAATATTACAGTGGTATCAGAGCATAGATCTGGCTCAGCCTGTGGAGCTAGCAATCTATGACACTAGGGGAAAAACCCTACATTTGTTACAGAGGTAGGAGGTACAGAGGCACTAGACATAGGTTGGAGAATACCAACGGGGAGGGAGACTGTGTTCCTGTGGTGGACGCAGAACAGGGGGAGCCTGTGGTAGACGCAGAACAGAAAGAGCCAGTAGTGGACGCAAAACAGATGGCCGACAAGGACGGGAAGAGATTTGCGGATATGCTCCTCAAATCAGTGCAGGATCTGTCGAGGCAGATTGAGGTGATGGGCCAGAGATTCACGACAGTAGAGGCCAAACAATGTGAGAACCCATGAGTTTTTCAGATTTGTGAGGGATCAGGTGCATCCCATCACTTGCCAGAGCAGCGTGACACTGCACAGCAGGTGACCTCACATGCCCCTACACGCTCTACCATGCCCACTTTCTTAGGAGCAAACACGAGGGCCGTAGCCCAGCAGGAGGCACAGCCCAGACATATGGGCGATTATTTTGCAGAGTACCAGGCCTATGGGCAGGAGTTCAGGGAAGCCCTCTCATTCAGAGATTTTGTTCAGCTCCAGCGGGATAGCAGACCCCGCGACCATCACAGAGGGTATCGGCATTACCATGATGGCGACACCCACCGTGCAGCGAGTAGATTCCACTTGCCTACATTTGATGGTTGATCAAACAGTTCGGCAAAGTCTTGGGTGGAGAAGCTGGACATTTATTTCCAGCTTAACCAGATGTCGAAGGCAGAGGCCATCAAGGTGGCAACATTGCATTTGGATGGCGAGGCCTAGGATTGGTGGTTTCATGGGATGGTTACACTGGGGCACTCCACAGTGACGACATATGCCGAATTTACCAGGAGACTGATGGAGCGATTTGATCGAATGATCCAAAGCAGCATTTTGTTGAGCTGACGAGGCTCAAACAAACAGGGAGCCCAGAGACCTACATTGCAGATTTCTTGAGGGTCTCTGTGATGGTGCCAGACCTATCCACGGCACAGAGGGTCTATATGTATGTTGAGGGGTTAGCAGAGCCACTTCGGGGTTTAGTTTGATCCACTAAACCAGCCACACTCCAGGACGCTATCAGCAGGACCCAGGACTTACAGGATGTCTTACCCAGGACCAGGACACCTTACCCTAAGAGACAGACTTTTCAGTCTAAGGGGAAGGATGTGAGGATTCCTCCTCCAAAGGGGAATCCAAGACAAGTACAGCTTGACGACGATGCTAAGAGGGAGCTGAAGAAGAAGCAGTTGTACTTCACCTGTCAGGAGCCATGGGCACCAGGACATAGATGTGCTGCTGGCAAAGCACATTTTATTGAGATCTTCTCCGAGAGTAATGGAGAAGAGGATGACAAGGAGGATGTGGAGGCAGGAGATAGCCATGCCATACAGGGACCTTTGCCACCTCCACCACCACCAGCAAGTGGTACATCTTTTGCACCCACCGGAGGGACCCTTGCAGCGTTGCGGGGAGTTCCCAAGTATCTGACGCTATGCGTACGAGGGACAGTACATGGCCAGCACGTATCGGTTTTGGTTGATAGAGGGGCAACACACAACTTCATCGATGCACAGATGGTTGAGCGGAGAGGTATTCAGACAGAGAGCTTCGATGGGTTCTCAGTATTGGTCCCAGGAGATCAGACCATGACGTGTGCTCGTTATGTTCCAGAGCTTTCAGTGACGATGGGCACCTACACATTGACTGACCACTTTTTCGTGGTCGATATTCCGGACACCAACATGATACTGGGCGTTCAGTGGCTTATTACTCTAGGGAAGGTCACGACGGATTGGAAGACCCTAGAGATGGAGTGGGATAATGAGAAGACAGGGAGGCATGAGAAGATACGGGAACAACACACATATCCGCCTCAGACTGTGTCGGCTCATCGAATGGAGGCAGTCTTCCGGAAGGGAGACATAGAGTGGGCAGTGGAGCTGCATGCATCAAAGGCAGGGACTACAGGGCAGACGGTACATCCAGAGATCCAGTCCATCCTTGATCGGTATGCCATAGTGTTTGGAGAGATTCCACCAGGACAGCCACCGGATCGGGGGTTTAAGAACACTATCAAGCTTGAGCAGGGGCATCCAGGCAGTGATCACCACCCCCTATAGGCACCCCAAGGCCTATCAGGACGAGATTGAGCGGGCTATCCAAGAGTTGTTGGCACTTGGGCACATTCATCCGAGCACGAGTCCTTTTGCTTCTTCTGTTGTGTTGGTGAAGAAGAAGGATGATACATTGAGGATGTGCATTGACTACAGGGCCCTGAACAAGAAGACCCTGAAGAACAGGTACCCCATACCCAGGATTGATGAGTTGATGGACGAGTTGAGGGGAGCACAATTCTTCTCAAAGATTGATTTGAGATCTGGGTACCATCAGATTCGTGTGAGGGAGCAGGATATTCCCAAGACCGCCTTCAGGTGTCACTATGGGCACTTTGAGTTCTTCGTGATGCCTTTTTGGCTAACCAATGCCCCAGCTACATTTTAGTTGTTATAGCTCTGATACCACTTGTTATAGCTCTGATACCACTTTTTATAGATCTAACCCGGAAATATATAAAATATATAAATAAACCCAAGAATAACAAGATCTGAATAGATAGAAATGCTTCTTTATTATCAAACCCTTAAGGTAGGGTAACACCATACATTCACTCCTTAAGGAAGGAGAACACTCCACAAACCATATGCCTGTT
>APFE030237316.1:99845-111183 GCA_000404065.3 Pinus taeda
GGGCTATCTAGGAGTTGCTGGCTCTTGGGCACATTCGACCGAGCACGAGTCCTTTTGCTTCTTCTGTGGTGTTGGTGAAGAAGAAGGACGGTACATTAAGGATGCGCAATGACTACAGGGCCCTAAATAAGAAGACCCTGAAGAACAAGTACCCCATACCCAGGATCGATGAGTTGATGGACAAGTTGAGGGGAGCACAATTCTTCTCAAAGATTGATTTGAGATCTAGGTACCATCAGATTCGCGTGAGGGAGCAGGACATTCCCAAGACCGCCTTCAGGGGTCACTATGGGCACTTTGAGTTCTTGGTGATGCCTTTTGGGCTAACCAACGCCCCCGCTACATTTCAGTCTTGCATGAATCACATCTTCCGTAGTCACCTGAGGAAGTTTGTGTTGGTATTCTTTGATGACATTCTCATTTACAGCAGGACTTGGGAGGAGCATCTCCGGCACATTGAGACGGTATTACATATCTTACAGGAGCAGCAGTTCTATGCCAAACTCTCCAAGTGTGAGTTTGGGTTGACGGAGATGTATCTGGGACACATCATAGGAGTGGACGGAGTGAGAGTCCATGGGGAGAAGATCAGGGCCATCAGAGAATGGCTAGAGCCAAGAAATGTGACGGAACTTCGAGGATTCATTGGCATTTGTACTACCTACCGGAAGTTCGTCAAAGGTTTCTCACAGCTCGCTGCACCGCTGACAGATTTGACGAGGAAGGGGGCTTTCAGTTGGTCAGATACAGCGCAGCGAGCCTTTGACAGGCTCAAGGAGGTTATGAGTAGCTGCCCAGTGCTTGCGTTGCCAGATTTTACGCAACCCTTTGTTTTGGAGTGTGGTGCGTCGGGAGAGGGGATCGGCGCAGTGTTGATGCAGGGAGGTCACCCTATAACCTTTGAGAGCCGGAAGCTCCTTCCGCACAAGAGGTTGTATTCTATATACGACAAGGAGATGCTGTCCATTATGCATGCATTGGCTAAGTACCGGCAGTATCTGATGGGTAACAGGTTCAAGGTGAGGACTGATCACAACAGCCTCAAGTTCTTTTTGGAACAGAAGCAACTACAGGAGAGGCAGCAGAAGTGGATCAGCGAGATCCAAGCATATGACTTTGACATTGAGTATGTCAAGGGTAAGAACAACATGGTAGCAAATGCCCTTTCACGTAGACCAGCCACGTTGTCTCTCATGAGCTTGGATACAGACTGGAGGGCTCGACTCTTAGTAGAGTACTCCAAGGACAGGTTTGCATGTGAGGTTCTAGATGGGCAGGTGGCAGATGACAGGTACAAGGTGGTCGATGAGATCATCTATTACAGGGACCAAATCTTCTTGACTGAGGGGTCTCAGCTCAAGAAGAAGATACTCCAAGCATCACATGATTCATCGTTGGCAGGACATCAGGGGTTTAACAAAACCTACAGGGCCATTAGGGAGAGGTTCTCATGGAAGGGCCTCAAGGAGGACGTACTCCGGCACATCTGGGAGTGCGATGTTTGCCAGAGGAACAAGGGAGAGATAAGCCATCCCGCAAGATTATTGCAGCCTCTTCCCATTCCGGAGGGGAAATGGGAGAGTATTTCGATGGACTTCATCACAGGGTTGCCCATGGTACAGGGCAAGGATTACATCTTTGTCGTCGTTGACCGACTGACAAAGTACGCACACTTTTTTGCCATATCCGCACACTAGATAGCAGCACAGGTGGCCGAGCTGTTCTTTAGAGAGATCTTCAGGCTACATGGTCTTCCTAAGACCATCGTCAGTGATAGGGACAGTCGTTTCATGGGCGGGTTTTGGCAAGAGCTTTTCTGGTTGGTGGGGACGGAGTTGACACCGAGTACCAGTTATCACCCACAGAGAGATGGGCAGACAGAGATAGTTAAGGTGGGCAGCAGCGAGCATGGTTGAGGTGGCTGCATCTAGGGGAGTATTGCTACAACACTTCACATCACATGTCCATTGGTATGTCACCATTCTATGCTTTATATGGGTATCATCCTTTATCTTTTGCTGACGTGATGTTTGGTGATAGCAAGGCTCCCACAGCCAAGATATGAATCCAAGAGAGTCAGGATATTCTCCGAGCTCTCAACGATAACATGGCTACAGCACAGAACCAGCAGAAGCTGTATGCAGACAGGTGTCGGGTGGAGAGACAGTTCGAGGTAGGGGACATGGTCTACCTACGGTTACAGCCATACCGATAGTCGTCACTAAAGCAGAAGGGGGTTGAGAAGCTTAAGCCCCACTTTTATGGGTCGTACAGGGTGATACGCAAGGTTGGACAGGTTGCATATGAGTTGGAGCTGCCCCAAGGCAGCAAGATTCATAACGTTTTCCATGTATCATGCCTGAAAAAGGCATTGGGGCAGCAAGTGACAGTGACAGATGAGCTACCACCCATGGATGACGAGGAGCATTTGGTATTGCAGCCGGAGGCTATCATTGATACTAGGGAGAGGCAGCTGCGGAGCAGGACGATCCGGGAATTCTTGGTGAGGTGAAAGAATTTGCCGGATGAGGATGCCACTTGGGAGAGTGAGAAGACCTTGCAGCATACATCACTTTAGTTGCTTGAGGACAAGCAACATTTTGCCGGGGGAGACTGTAATATTCCTAATTAGCCATGGCTAATTGGAATATTCAATTTTGCCCAATTTTTGCCTTCTATAGTTATTTATAAATAAAAAAGTGAGGATGGGGGACATCACTCACTTTAAGAATAAAAAGTCACTTCCTAGTAGCACAACGTTATGACTTAAGGAGGAGCCAAGGGGGCCAAAGGGGGACGCAGAAATGGGGCCCACGCAGACACATGGAGGGACTGCGCAGGAGGAAAGAACACATGGCAAGAGGGGAATCACGCAGGAGGAGGTGAGCCTAGGGATTGTGAGAGGCAGAGGCTATAAAATAGAGAGGAGCCCCCTCATTTTGGATCATTCAGTTATGTGCATTTTGAGCTAGTCGTTTCGACTTCTGAACAGGCTCGCTGTTTAGCTGGTCTGCAGCACTGTTTAGTTCATTGAGTGTCTCCGTTCGGAGATCTCACCCTTAGCCCCGGGGGACTTCGAGTGCCTGCTTGGACAAGGTATTTCCATTGGTATTTCAGCAGTAGTTTTATCAGCATTTCAGCAGCAGTTTCATCAGCATTTTGGAGGATTGTGCAGCACTTGGAGAGGGACGCAGTTCTTTTTGGTTGTAGTGCTAGATTGGGGTTTTGCAGGTGGATTTACGCTGGGAGATTGAGCAGGGGTCCAGCTCTTGTCTCATTGGAGGATTTTTGGCAAGGTTTTAGGTAGTGTTTCAGGCAGATTTTAGAGGGGGTTTCTTCAGTGGCAACGCAGGGCATTGAGGAACTGCGCAAAACTCCAAGAGGGCGTTTTTCAAGGGTCGGCCATTCCAGGAAAGCTTTCTGGGTTTTTCTGGGTTTCTTGATTGGAGCCCGAATCCAGAGTTTCAGCTTTTTCCGAGGAGGGGAGCGGCCCCAAATCATCAGTTATTTTCTAGTAGCAACAATAGCATCCACGCAAAGAGGCCATTCTTGTCATTCTGAGAGTATTTCTTCACTTGCCTTGTGCAAGTCGAGGTGCCATCTGTCTAGTCACCTCTTGTACTCATTTTATTGCTCAGTATAATAAAATGGATTAGCATTTCTCGCTGCATTTCTTGTGTATCTGCTTATATTTCTAGTTTACATTATTATATGATGTTCCATTGTGATTTTATCACTTCTGGGTTATTATATCATCTGCACATATTTGGTTGGAGTTTTTGCTGGGGTTTGAGGAATATTTTGGTTTAGGAATATTACAGTAAACCATCACAACTTCCTGCATACTAGAGTAGAATGTTAGGGGATAAATAGCAAATTATCCACTCTTGGATCTAGTTCTTCTCTAGCCTCTAAATTAACCTCTAGAGAAAATGGCCTTCTCACCTCTTCAATCGATAAAGGAGAATCCTATGAACTAGAAGATTTCACATCCTCATCAAGCCTCACATCTTGGCTCACCAAAATCTTCCACTATGTTGGAATTTCAATCATGTAAGCCATAGAAGTCTCACTATATCCAACAACACAAGATGCTATCACAACATTTTGAACCTCCAAAGAACATTGGCCGCCTATAAATATGAAGGAACATAACTCTAGATCATAAGCCACCTACCTAACTCCATCATCCCTTGAGTTAGCATCATGGGCCAAAATTATCAACAACCTATAATCATGAGTATCTCACCCTTGCACCTCAACAGTTTGACAACAAAAGCAACAACCTTAACACAATCAACTCTCTTTCGAAGAGAACCCTGAAGCAAGATTAACATCAACGTCAACTCCCTCTCCCTAAGAGAATCTAGCAACCCTATCCATGTACTCTACAATGCTCCTATCAACCTCAAGCATAGGATCAATCACTAATTTCACGATAGGCCCTGAATTCGTCTCCATAGCATTCTGTTATACATGCTCTACATGTGCCTCCTTAAAGTCCAATTTCTCACTAGAATGCACAAGAGCCATGGGATCAACAAGCAACCTATAAAGGCCACAAACTCACACACTTCTATCTAAAGTCCTCAATTACAATCACTAATAATGCATTGTTGTCCCTTAAATTCAACTTTGCATTGATGATCTGCCAAACAAGAAATTGAAAGAAGATTTTTCTTCAACCCAAGAACAAACAAAACATCGGTCAACTCAAGAACATCATCTAATGGCATCTGAAAGGAATGGAGCCAAATCCTTTTGCAAAATATGTAGTGTCATCACCCAACTCCATGCACTCCCCCCCACTTGCTCCAAAATCCTATTGAAAGATTTCCTATCATAAGTTATAGGTCTCAATGCCCCATTGTCCATATACCAACCAACAATTGACATAGTGCTAGAAGATAGACAAGAGACCATGGAGAAGGCAATCTCAAACCAACATGATCCCTCATCCTATCTTGCTACAGTACCTGTTGTAATCTGCTTGGCCTTTCCCTTCTTCTCTAGACACTCGCTAGCATAATGTCCCATATGGTGATAGCTAAAACATTTTACCTTACTCAAGTCTTCCTTTCCTATACTTGGATCTTCCTTCTTACCTTTCTCAATCCCTTTCTTGCTTCCTCCTCCCAACGAAAGCTACTTCTTCTACATCCTTTTGATGCATTTAATAGAACATGGCCTCTTCCTACACAAGGTTATCTCTAAGCTATACACAATCTGGCAAAGTCTTGTGAGCACAAACACCTTGGACAAAAGGCATCCAAATGGAACAAGTCCACTCAAAGCAATTGGACAGCAACTACTTATCCTCCACCTTTATCTCTATGGCAAACATCTAATCTCTCAGCTCTTTGACCTTTGTAAGATCACCACTGTATTTGTCTTACCCGTGCAAATGGCTGAAAGCTTGTTCCTCAACAGCATTTGCTAAGAAACACAAGTGCTTTGAAATAAAGCAACCAAAGCAAAAAACATATCCTTACTAGTCATCTTCTCTACAATGTGAGGGTTGAGGTGATTCTTCACCAAATCAAGGATGATTCACCTTGCCTCGGCCTCCTTGTTATGGACAGCCAACTTCATCAAATCGATAAGAGCAGCTATCACTTTCTCAACATGCCCCCAAATCTCACTTCCACCAAAACTATTTGCATCTTGAACTTCCAAGATATCAAATTGGAAGGTCCATCCAGCCTATCACACTCTCTAAGACCATGAGTATACATTCTGCAAATCTGAAGCACAGCTCAAAGCAAACATCAGCAACAAATGAGTAGAACAACCCTTCAAGTCTTTGAGTGCTTCTCCCAATCAACTTAGGATATCACACCCAACAGCCTGTCAATAAGTCGAGCACCACTCCCAGGTACAATCCAGCTAAAATATCCAACTCCCTCTTCACCAAGAGAGCAATTTCAGCCAAGAATCAAGATAGCTCTGATACCTCACAGTTTTATTGTCCTTGATAAGATGAATCAGTTCTGGCTCAATATTTAGGGTGATTAACCTGAGGGCTTCATCCTTTTTCAGACATATGAGGTCATAGTTGTCATTGTCAACTGGAGGTGGAGGTTTTGTCAAATACATCCGTAAATCCTTACTTCAAAGAAGGGCAGTAATTTGGTCTGCTCAAACATGACAATTAGCCTAACTAACAGGGCAATAGACCATTTTGAGTCCATCAGGTTCCAAAACCAGCAAAAGAAGAAACTCTGTAAAGTCTTCAAATAGAATTGCCTTGATAGACCCAAGAAAAGAGATGCGCCAGCAACGTTTGGAATATAAATCTGCTACAAAAAAGCAATGTGTGCTGGTTGTAAAATACGGTTTTAAACCCCTGGAAGGTACCAGCAACTTCTGGAAAGTAAATCTGCAGCAAAAGGGGAGAGTGTGCTGGTTGTAAGAGAGTTTGAAACCCTATGAAGCACCAAAAAAGGGGCTTTAAAACAGTGATTGAATTTTGTGAGATCCACACCCACTCGAATACCATGTTATGATTCACAATTGTTGGCCAAAATTATTGAATAGAACCAAAACCAACCCAAATCCTGCAATGAAGAAAAAGATAAACAGCACGAGTGCAGCCCTAGAGAAAAATAAATCCTAGACCAAGAGTGTTGAAACCAAGAACAAAACAAGAATGCACAATGCTTCACAAGTTCACAGTGCCCTTAGGCTACATCACTTGTGTAACAATGAATGAAAGATCAGAATGTGTGGAAATATAAATAAGGGTTGTGTATTTATACACAACTAAAGGGTAGGGCACTTTTGCCAAGGAGGCATTATGAGCCAACATTGAGTTGACCAGATCAGCCCTAGCAAAAACCTAGAAATATATAATATAAAATTACATATAATATCAGCTGTGGACAAATAACATGCTTGATTTCAATGGAAAAGCCCTTTTAGCTTGTATGTTACTGCATGTTTGTGTATTACCTTTGTCTTAGACCAGCTTGTACTACATTTCTAAGATGTAGATAGCATGTTCCCTACTTTGCAAAAGAAAATTGTATTCATTTTTGGCATCTATGATTCATAAGTTTGTGCATTGTATAATACATTTTCTGGTGTCATGTGTAGTTTCTTTTCACACTTGATGAATCGTATCCTTTACAATAAACAATTGCAGTCTAATTATTAGTCAGTAATATGCGCAAACCATACTAGGAAATTTAGAAACATGAAAAATTTTCATTGGGAAGAATGGACTCGGGGAAAATCAATTGTCCATCGCCCACCAAAAACAACCTGTATCATTTATACAGAGTACAAACGCATTAATCTTGGATAGACTCGCCTAACATAAAATAATAAAGCATAAAAAAAACCATAATTGTGAACTTAAACTTAGAGAATATTAAATCTGACCTTGATAGTAGTCGTCAACTGCTTGTAAGGAACTGGAAACTGAGCAATATTACTCATATTTTTTCACTTTGCACCCTCTGCACCCAATGAAATTGAAGGACCAAAATTTTAGCATCATGCTTTGCCGTCACCAATTATAGATGCACCTAAGCCTCTCAACCATAAGTACTCAAAAGCAACGAAATACGTTTGAACCATAGAGTTGAATTGGTAAGTATAAAAACTACTAGGATATATAATGAGTTCAAGAAACCCATTTTAGCATTTGACAAAAGGATACATAACGATTGAGCAACAACTGTTTTTGAGACTAGAACCCTGAATTCATGGACATCAACATTCATATGTCACTCACAAGTCACGAATATGATGACAAAGTTTCCATGTAATAGAGAACTTTCTTGCATCCATCTGAGGTTAGCCATGCGTCACCCCTTGCATTTAACTATCCTCGTGATTTAGCGTCACCCAAAAACATTCCTAAAAGGCATCAAAAATGTTCCAAGTGCACGGAGATCGTCCGGGCATCCCAACCATTGCTCAAAATTCTTCACTTTTCAATTTTACTTAAAACAAGAAAAGTTGCCTAACATCAATGCTACCCATCAAATTTGATGTTCAATCTCATGCTGTTATTGTCTTTTTCTGTTTATATATATTTCTGGTCACTTAAAATGTGTTTTCTATATTTACATCTTTAATAGATATCTTTTGTTGTCAGCTTACCCCATCTCTTGAAAAATGGTGGCTGGTGGATGGCATATGGGAACCTCCTTCTCCCATTGGCAAACTTGGGGAGACCCAAAAAGTTAACAATGAAGGCCTTTTTGGCTATAGATTCTGTTTCAGTTAGTCTATATATGATGTTGCTTAATGTAGAATCTTCATGTTGCTTAGGAATGAGATATAAGAGTTTCAAGTTGATCTTTCTTACTTTTTAATTACCAATTAAGCGCTACAATGCATGAATTACAAGGTCAGCTTCTATTTGGATATTACGAGTGTATAATTTGCTCCATTGTCTTCGAAACAATATTTGATTGCCCAATAATTCTTCCATTCTTTGCAACATCATAATGACGCGAGTATCAAGTGATTAAAAAGGTGGTACCTTTAGAAGCCATACATTACATATTTTACTGGCATGCAGTGTATGAAAAGCATTGGAACAAAACGAGGCTAATGAGAACTCATACAGTCTACATGGCTCGGGACCGGTTCCAAAACGAATGGATCAAATTTGACTGAGTCGAACTCAGTCAAATGTGATCAAATTCGTCAAGACTCTGGCAAGTTTGATCAAGTTACCCAGTGTGCTGCATTTGACTAATTTTGACAGACTGTTTTTCGACAAGTACTGATTTTTCGAGTACTTTTTTTGTATTTTAATTTGCTGAGACCTTCCCAGTCCAACACGTGTCACTTTGAAAGATTGCTGTTACGATGCTTAAACTCTAAACCTTAGGGTAACATCTAAGCCGTTTTCAAAGAGTAGTTATGCCTTCCGAACCTAGTTCAATTAATCTGAACTGACATTATCGAGTAGGAAACCAATGGTAGTTAAGCATTAAGATTAGCTACGAGGGAGAAGTTCCAGAAGGAAGGCAAAAAAATTATATCCAGGGCGAAGCTGGTTGTTCTGGTTAAATTCTGAAAAAAAAAAAAAAAAAATTGTGAACTTAGACAGACAGGATATATTCATAGCAGGAATATGTACATATAAGAAGTGCACGCATGGGGTTTCTAAACAGAACAAAGCCGGAACCCTCTGCGCATATACTGAAATTGACTGTTCTGCTTAATAGGCCATAGAAATGAACTCATTATGTCATTCGATGAAACCGTGTGTGTGACATACCTGACAACAGATGGCTCTGCAGTGTGAATATATGTAATTTGTATTGGTTTGCCGAGTCTAAAATTAATGTTTTGTTTCTTGCGCCCACGGACAAGGTCACTCGCTGCCTTCAATTTAAAAGGCCATAGAATTCTTTGGCGTTCTAAGACAGAAGTCCAAAAATTATTTTTCTGTGCGCTCCGCAGAGAATATACCGATCGCTTAGGCAGTCAACTGCAATTGAAAAATTTTGCCCAAGTTTGTTTAAGTTTTTTTATTATAAGTAAAAAAAAATTGACCAAGTTTGTTAAAGTTGCTTTGTTCAATTGATTTTAAAATTTATTTTAAAATTTGGGTGGTCGTTGAAAAAAAATATATAATATAATTAATATATATTTAACATTTATGAGGTTAAAGATAGGATAGATTGTTTTGTTATGGGATTCTTGTATTCAGCTCTTTTCTTTTGAAGCATTACAATAAATTCTCTTAGCTTCTCCATAAACCCCTCACTGAATGAATTATACCAAGAGTTAATTGTCAAAATATATGCGTAACTTTCTTTGTTGTCTTTGAAGGCCTCGCATTCTAAAATGAAATGCTTTTCTCTTTCCAGTTTTTCGGAAGAGCAAAAAATACATGCTCTTTCTTCCCACACTTCTTTTGGTCTTTTTCGATCGCCATGTTTCACAACGGAGTTGATGGGAATTAATCCTTAACTAAGCAATAATAATTTTGGTTCTCCAACAAACATTGGCCCCTATGTATACTTTTTGTTGATGATTATGAGTGGGATTAAACTATTCAATATAGTACTTTTTTTTTCTCCCTAGTTATTTATCCAAAGTACGCTTATGGAACTTATCCATAACAAAAGCTTTTATCTCTTTGTTGTTTGTGGGACACATGTTCAAGCAAATACACCATTTACTAAACCATTTGTTATTTTGCCGCATCCAAATCTTCTTTCTTTTGCAAAATATGTCATTAAAGACAAGCTTAGGTCATCTACCCTCTTCCATTTGCTCATTTTTGTTTCAAATATCTTATGACTCGCACCATAGTGATTGCTTCAATAGGAGTAGCCCTTGTTTCACTTAACAAGATGTGATAAGGAATTACACTTTTAATTTTGAAATTATTTGTAATCAAGTGCTTCTGAATTTTCTCAATTTGTTTCCATTGCATGTCAAATGTGTTGCTGACCCCTAGTTCACAACTGTAGAGAATCATTAGAATCATTAAAAGCCCAAAAAGAGTTTGAGTGGTCTTACAGTCCCATAAATCTGTCTCTCTACACCTATTTTGAAAAGCATAAAATGTTTTCCAACCCCTCAAAGTTCTTTTTTTTTTATAGTTGTCCCAACTTAGATTTATATTGAAGTCCATTATAAGGTATTTGTAATCTACAACTTCTTCCAAAATGTTGCCTTCAAAGTAGAACTCATGCTAGTTATGTTTTCTTTTATTAGAGAAAACCACTACTTTCATTTTGCTAACATTTACTTGCATCCCCACCCTTCTACAAAAGTGCTCAAGGAAAAGTAAGTGCTCTTTCAAACCAAGAGCAGATTTCGCAATTAGAATAAGATCATCTGCATACAAAAGAAACCTTATAACAAACTCGTCCAAGTGGATACCACCACCCCCTTGCAAATTTAGCCACTCTTCAAGCTTGTCAATATATAAACCAAAAAGGGTAGGAGACAATGGGCAACCTTGCTTGACCCCGGCATCACTTCTAAAACTTTCAAAAATGCCTGCTAAAGTTCTAATTTTGACTTTCACCTCTTCATACAACCTATCCACAGTTGCTCTCAAATGCCTAGGAACTCCAAGTTCCTCCATTATGTGCCAAAGTTTATCCCTAGGAACCATGTCAAAGGATTTTCTTAAATCAACAAAACAACAAAAGGCTTCTTCCTTTTTCTCCCAAACTTTTTCAATGATGTGCCTTAAAGTTATACCATGATCAATTGTGGAATGTTTAGGTTTAAAACCTACTTTCCCTTTAGCACGTTTATCTCTTTCTTCTGTCCACTTGCTAATTTTATTTTCTAGCATGCTTCCAAATAACTTTACAAACGAGGGGTTTATAATTATGGTCCTATAATGGAG
>APFE030237327.1:0-33364 GCA_000404065.3 Pinus taeda
ATTTATTTAATTTACACTTGAACTTTTGATTAAAATCTTTCACTTGCTTCTTTTCCCCCATTTTCATGCTTGTAAGCTCTTTAAGTAGCATGACGAGATATTTTTCATCAACAAACTTCTCAAGAATAACTTTTTGAAGTCCCTCACAATGTGGATTGAATTTAGGGGTAGACTTTGGTACCATGATGTTGCTCTTCCTTCTAATTTATAAGGGAAAATTCTGCAAGAAATATCATCATACCTTACCTCCATGATTCATAAATGTAGGTAAAACTCATCGAGCTAATCTTCTCCCTTCGTCTTTTTATTTGGACCATACTTTGAGAGAAAATTTTCCAAATGTCTTGACATCCTATGAAACTTATCTAGAAGAGAAAGAGGCCCTTGGTCCATCCAATCCAAATCCTTGTTTGTCATGTTATCATCTTTGTGTTCTTCCTCCTTATCAAAATATGAGGAATATTCACTATCTAATTCATTGAAGAGGTCATTACAAATAACAAATGCATCATATTTGTATCCTTCATTAAGAGGTGGAAGTTGTTCTTGATGTTTAATACCATCCGTAGATTCTGCTAACCTTTAACTAGTTGAAAAAACCAAACCTTCCATTGTAGAACCGAAGCTACCTGTACTAGTTGTCTCTTTATTCTTTGGAAAATGTGGAAGATTTTGTGATCTAGGAATTAATCCGATAGCCTTTGCGAATCGAATCGATGGGTTATAGGTTGAATTGCATGGATTTGCTTGTAAATAAATTCACAAGTTGGTTCCAGTCCATGTTGAGAAGAACCTCTTGCTTTAGGAATAAGAGTATTGCAAGGAATGTTTCTACCTTAACTGAAAGAAGAATGATGAGGGTGTGTGGAGTGGTCAACCATAAAACATTGACAACCCTCCTTCTAGCACCATAAATATGATGTCACTGGATACCTCCAACATATAGGGGATTCCCCCAATACAATGTACCAACTAGACTTCACACCCTTTATTGTAGGAGTCCCATCCAAAATACGACCCAGCTATCATTTTCTTAAATACATTCCTTCTCTTTAACTATAAGCACAACAGAGAAGCATAATTGTCCTTTCAAATCAGTAATCTAGTATACCTTATGAATGTTCAATTGTTGATGTATCAATGTTCTTCTACTACAGTGGGGAAATTAAGTGAGCCTCTAAGAGAGAAGTAATAATACTACACTAATGAAGATAGATGTGTAAGATAAAGGTTCTTATAAAATTAATTGAAATAGTTCACAAAGATGTGACAATCATTATAAACATAACAACACATTTCCAGCAAGAAGAAATGGAGTAACTGAAATAGTTCAATTAATCCAGTACTAATGAAAGAAAAAGATGAACCATAAACATTCAAAGAATAGTCTTAGATATATTCACAATCCATGTGTGAAAACATGTTGGCTTATAAGGCTTCAATATGAAGAAAATGTCCTAAGGTACATAAATGAAATTAACACCACTAGTGCTAATAGTGGAGTGTTAGATCCACTGCTTGCTCCCCAAAAGTATTAAATTTTTCTCTCTAATGCCTTATGATGGGAGAAGGCAAGGTTAAAAGTCCTTTACATGAGAAATTAGGATCTATTTATAACTTGAGGATCGACCTTTCACATCCTTCTAACTCTTGACTTTCTGACTTCTAGTGACCTTTGAGCTTCTAGAACTTTTGGAATTCCAAATGGCTTTTGAAATTACATATGACTTTTTGTATTACATGCCTTTTAGAATTCCATGACTCTTTAGTTCATACATGACTCTTAGTCTTCCTCTTATTTGTATTTTAAAATGATTATAATAATACATCTTGACTTTCACATCATCATATGATGAGACTTGACATGTCACTATCTTTGATGAGTGGGCCAATAGCTCTTTCCTTTAGTGGTGAAATGGTTGCCACTTCGTCTTCATTCTACATTCATCTTCTACTCATGGTACTTTCACCCTCCAAAGGGTCTTCAATCTTGGAGATGTTAGGGTGCTTCAGTCATCAAGTTTCAATTGTGTTCTTTGTTCTTTCCATGCTTCTTGTTTCTTGTTTTCTTTTCCTGATCTTCCTCATGTGTTCTTGCCATGAGATTCCTAGAACACCTCTTTCTGCAATCACTCATGACAAGGAACTATCAGCCAAAAAATATCCTATTGTATCATGTTTTATGTAAATTTTCCATTTGTGGCTTTTTGCCATACTCAAAAGGGTCAAAGAGGGTTTTGGGTGCACTTTGAAATATTCAAGGGTTGAATAGGGATGCCTCAAGGCTTCAACATGCACTCAAGAGAAAGAGACAGTCAAGGTAGGATGCATGTTGCAAGTCCTAAGGATGAAGGGGAAGGCTTCGGGCTTCCCAAGTGTGTTGTACCCTCAGGCAAGAGAGTAAGGTCCCAAGGCACAGTTTCGAAGGCTAAAGGTTGAGGCTTCGTGCCTTCAGGGTGCACTGATGTGCTCAAGAGGCCTCAGGGAGGGTGAGAGGTGCACTCTTGAAGGTTGAACACTGAGGTTTCATTCCTTCGGAGTGCGGCCATGAGTTCAAGGAATCTAAAGGGTGAATGGAACATAGCGGAAGGTTGAAGGATTGAGCTTCAGGTCTTCAGGGTGTGCCAGTGGGCTCAAGGAGGGTGCACTTCTTCGAGTCGAAGGAGTGCGCTCAAGGAGGACTTAGTCATTTTTAGAGGGTGCAATTCAAGACAAGGAAGTAGAATCAGCCTAGAGGAGTGTTCTTGATGCTCTTGGAGGGCACAGGGCAGACTTGCGAACAATGAAGGATTCCCCATCAAGGCTTTGGAGTGTGCTCATGCACTTTTGACCTTAATGGGGTCATTTTGAAACCAAAATTTGTCTATGTCTGGATCATAGGGAAAAGGGTGAACAGGTTGAGCTTAGACATAGAATCACATGTGACACATATCAACTCATCAAGGAAACCTAGACAAACTTGGAGAATAGTGAATATACGTTAAAATGTGAATTTATACATATTCTCCAAGTGCAATGAATGTGACATGTGTGGCTATGACCACAAAGTGACCATGAGATGCATCAAAATATGTTCTAATCAATGCGACAACACTTCAGGCCATTGAAAAACACTTGAAACACATAGAATAGAATGAAACGACATTTAATGAACAAAGAAATTCTAAATTTCCATGAAAGAGAGTGTGGTTGTAGGATTATTCATTTGCACGAGTGTTTTTTTTTTTATATTTCTAACTCAGGATTTTACCATGTTTATGATATGTGGGGGTATACTTTACAACTTTAGGTGACGAAACTTCATTAGACGCGGAAAGGAAACACTACATTATATCCCTCCCTATTTGAGTGAATCCAACGTATAGAATCTTGATTTATGATTCGACAATTTTTCCTTTTGCCATGCTTGTGACATGTTGAGGTTTACCATATAAAAGAGCTTAGGTGAGGAATATTCATGGGCCATGAAGAGGAAACACTAGATTACCTCCCTACATGAGCTAATCCAATGCATGAAATTCTCATTTGGAACTATATAAAATATTTGTATCCGTATTACATGGAAAAGGAAACACTAGATTACTTTAGTGTGTGAGTGTGTGAGTGAATCCAATGCATGAAATCCTGATTTGCAACATATAAATATTTGTATGCGTAATACATTTAAAGCAACCACTAGATAACCTCTCAATATGAGTGAATCCAATGCATGAATTCCTCATTTGTAACATATAAAATATTCCTCATTTGGAAAATATTCACATGGGTACTAAATATGGAATAATCTCCAATTTATAATTAAATTAAAAAATTATTCATTATTATAAAAGTAATGTTTTTTGATATTTTATTCTTATCAATTATGTATTTTGTTGAATTTTAACATTTTATATTAAATTATAATATGTATAGCTTTTTCTCTACAAAGCAATTAACTATGGAAATACAAATAAATAAAATATTTTTTTTAAAACAAGTAAAATTTTAAACTTTCTCTTACAATATTTATTAGAGTAATGTTTATTATAATATTAAACATATATATTTTTAGAATATATATATTATATATTAACTTTAGTAGGTTATGAAGGAAGTTTAACAAGTTTTAGAAACATTTTATAACCTACATTCTCAATAATAAAGGAAATACTCTATATCATATTCTCTTAATTGAAGTAAACCTTTGCCTTATTGAAAGAATGGCTATTAATAGGGATATTATGTATAAGTAGTTATACAACATGGATCCCAAAACGTTTCCTAAAATTTCTTCTAACTCTATCCAAATGCTCAACCCCATCTTCTCCTCGCCCTCGTCCCCCTTCTTTTAGTCAAGTGAGTGTGGCATAAGGATTCCCAATCATCCCTAGAACATTGGGGAATAAAGAGAAAATCATTTTGCAAAACTTGGATAATATTAAAATTATTAATCCTTCCAAATTGAATGAGAAATTGTGTGAAAATAAAGAGCATGGAACTACAATGTTATAAGGAGGTGATTGACCCTATAACAAACCTTGGTTGATTTTATATGTAAACAAAATAATACCAAAGTCATGGGACAGGTATTCCAAGCTAAATGTTGGGAAAAACACTTTAGTGGGCATCAATTGTGATTAATTAACGACCATGGAAATTGGAGAAGACATTGGAAAAGGAAAAGATGAAATAAGTGACATTTATTTATGAAAAAAAAGGAAAATAGGAGAAAAGGAACGTGAAGAGAAATAAATTGCATGCTAAGGAAATTAGAGGAAAAATCAAGGGAAATAAAGAAAATATAGGCCTCAATGATAAAAAGGATTTTGAGGATCACTTCAAAGGCTTTGTCAGTTCAATTTTTACTCTCTCATTCTTTCTCTCACTCTCCCATACTCTTGCACACTTAGAAAAATCTTAGAGAATTCTAGGAGCACTTGGGAAGTCACTTGGATTTGGAGAAAGAAGGAAAATGAGAGAAGGGAAGCGTAAGGAAACAAGGGATAAAAAAAAACAACTAGATTTCTTTGCAGGTAGTATGTTGCATGTGTGATTTCCTTGCTGATTTTTGGATGCATGGTATATACATGTGAGTCTCTGGTTATGTGTTGTCATTGACATCGATATTTTCCTAGCTTGACAGTGGGTTTTAGCCTTGTCTTGCCATTTATTGGATAACCATGATGTTGTGGCTTTACTCCACTAGTTTTTTTTATTGGTGCTCATGTTACTTATGGTTGTGGGTTTGAACAAATGCTATGGAATCCCTGGAACAACATGGGTTGAGTTATTAGTTCTTGGAACCATAGGTTTGATCCAGATATCTTCAGCTACCAAAATTAACGAAGACCTTTTACTTCATGGATGTTAGCAAAATTTCATATAAAAAGGTATAAAATTGCGACATGTGCATATCGAAAAGAAGAGGAAACATAATGAGAATTAACAAATCAAGGAACACAAACACATTAATAATGAAGTTCACCCAATGTAGGTTACGTCTCTAGGCCCTGGTGTCAAGATAGTGGAGGCTGCTTCATTTAGTGATGCAAATGATGATGATGTACATGGCATGTTCTTTGTTATTACAAGGACAAATACCCTCAACCTAAGTGGCATGTCTCTCCACGAGATGTTCTCCTTATAGGAACTATCACTCAAATGGTTCCTCCTTCAGCATGACAAGCTAACAAATATCACATGATATGGCGAGCAACGTAATGGTTATTATGGATATCAACAATAACAATATCATCTCAGAAAAATAGAAGAAAAACATGAGATAATTATATCATATACCTCCAATTCTGGTGATGGATGAGAAATTAAAATCTCACCTGCTGAAATGGCCTACACCACTAAATTCTTGGCGATGAGTAGTGAAAATTGACTATAAAGTTGTCCAATTCTGACACTGTCAACTTTTAGACCTTTGAGAATCTTGAAGATTCCCCTAAAGGTTCCTTCCTAAAGATGGTCGGAAAATCCATTGCTCGGATGAAGACTCTAAGCACACCATTGTGCTCCTTGTGGAATTATGTGAAAAATTACCACATAGTCAGAATCATTCTGAAACTAACAAAAATCAGCCTCCAAGGGAATCCTTTAGATTCCCCAAGATTCTGCAAAGATTATTTATTATTGGAAACCGTAAATATCTATTCCTCAGATAGATATTTTGACTATATGGTTGACTCTTGGTGAGAAAATGTTCAAAAATCACTATAAACATGACAAATTCTATCACTGGCACCTATGGCCCTCAGGAGAGTCTTTCTAGACATCCTGACATATTCTCTAGCTCATGGTTTCACCCTTTTGTTGATCCAGGTTTGGGTGTGAATAAGGACCCTTCCAAGACCTTTTACTTTCGTGATGTGTTAAAATTGATTTTTAAAAGAACATTAACGAATACATCTGCATGTGGAAAAGGAAAGGAACATAACAATCATCAGCACATGAAAACATAAGCATTGATAACAGAGTTTGTTTAGGAGGGACTACATCTCCAGGCCCCAGTGTCATGATGGTGCAGGCCACTGCATTAAGTGTTGTCAATAATGGTGATGTACACAGAGATGATGTCACCATCATCCAAGGAAAAATGCCCTCACGCAGGAGTGGCTCTAAGAGATATTCCACTACAGGAATTCTCAATCAAATGACTCCTATTAGTATGACACCAAAACATGCATGATGAACATCCCACTGGCATGGCACAAAAGGGATGTCGAAACAAAACCTGCATCATGACAGCAAGAGTATCCCAACAACATACAACAAGGGATCTCAAAACATAACATGATGAGTTATGACAACAAGTACATCACATAGAAGATTCCACATCAAAATAAGCAAGGAATCATGACAACATGTAATAAACAAGATCCTGCATCAACATCAATCAAGTATCTGTGCAACATAATGCAGAAAGAAGAAGTACATCAACACATCATATACCTCACAACCAAGGGCCATCTGAAGAAGTGGATGTCACATTGCTGAAGTTGCTTGGACCATTGCTCTCAAGGTATCAATCTATGAAGATGGTTGCTCACACAAGAATGTGGACATCTGCACTGGCACTTAGAAAATTGACTAGAAGAATAAATGAGAGAATAAGAAATCTAATGACACCATCAGATTTAGGGTGTTGAGTAGTGCTAAATTCACTATCCAAAATCCAAATTCTGAGAAGTTGAGAATTCTGGGCTCAAGAAATCTTTTCGATTCCCGTGGGATTCCTCAAAATTCTGCTCCATGGATGGACTGCAAATCTGCAACTCAGATGGCAAATCTGATCTCGCCATTACGATCCTTGAGGAAAACCATGAAAAACAAGAATAAACTTGACTATATTCTAAAATGTCAAAATTTTACCTCATTGGGAAAATTTCATGGCTCATGATTCTGCTTCCTATTTTTGCTGAAATCATGGTTCCACGTGCATTCTGGAAATGACTATAAAATGCAAACCTTTGATGAAGAAACGAATAGCACCATTGTGTTCGTGGTGACAAGAGGTGTAAAAACCATATAAAATTTGTGAAATTCTGACAAAGTGAAAATTTTGCCCTCCTACAAAATTCATGGTTCCTGCATTAAAGTATTAATTAATCCAACTTTTGCCTTGAAATCCATGCCTGCAGTCTCTCTCCTCCTCCTCGAGCTGCGTGAAAAGGTAAAAAATACTATTTATATAAATATTTTGGCGGATTTACCAAAGGGACTATTATGGCTCAGTGGTAATAATAGGCATATGGTTGAGGAGAGGTCGGGGGATCAAATCCCACCCCTCCATATATAGTTTTATAAACCAAAATGACGCATTGATGGGGGTCAAGTCCACATTGGGTGGCTCTTCCCTTAAACCCCGCATTCTACATTATTGACACTTTTCCATAAATCGGTGATCGACATTATTGTTGACGCATGTATCGACGTGATGAGTGGTGGTTGTGACGATATATATATCTGCGATTGGCAGTTGCGAAGGTATCAACACCTTTATTAAGGTCTCACCGAATTATATCTATATATATATATATATATATTTATATATATATATATACAGTATCAGTGGGCAATTAAAATCGGTTGTGTATTTGAGGGGTGGGGGTTTTTTTGGGGCGGGGGGCTTGATATATATGTATCGACGCGTAATAGGTCGGGAAAGGGTGCTAGACCGAGTCCACACCGATGGCCCGCCCACCCCGATAATATATATATATATCTATATATATATATATATATATAATATATATATATATATTATTATTATATATATATATTATATATTATTATATATATATCTATTATATATATATATATATATATTATATATATGTCATAACATGGGGAGGAGGGTTTCGAGGGTTCAACGGGGGTTGTTGCTGCCGATCCCGAAACCATGTGTTTGATTGTCTTATATAGCTATTTTTAATAACTATATATTGAAACATATTTCATTATATGGTTATTTAATAACCATTTTCGATGATTTTGTCTCTTATGCATGTTTAAGAGACAAATGAGAGAATGCCAAGCGTCAATGGTTGATGGGATGCCATGTGAGTCCCACCTACTTACTGGGATTCCATGTGGCACACTGTGGGCCCCACTTTTCTCTTGTGATGTCAAACTTTGAAGAGCTCTATATTTTGCATACGAGCTCAGTTTGATGAATCATTCACACCTCCACGATCAGGATGAAGAGACCTACGATCTGGTCCTAGGTTGAACATAATCCAAACACTTTGATTTTTGAGCCCTCTTTGTCTCGTGTCTCTCTCTGGAGCCACCTGCATCAATCCTCCCCACTGAGGAGCTTTTGGTCCTCCAAAAGCATGAAAAATAATCTGCATCTTTCTTTGTACCCCTGTCTGCATCACACACGTCGTGAAAAGGTCTCGCTTCCATCTCCTTCACCTTTGTTATTCAGAGCCTTAAGCAATGAGCCGACACCTGCTACTTCTGCAACCTGTAGTACATTGTTTTGCAAATTACATGCTGGAATGACATAACCAACTAAAGACCCAAATGTCCCACACTTGCCACGAGTTTATAACACATGCTCGATGGTCAAGTTTACAACAAGATGGATGCAATACTCCAACTATGAAAATAAGGCCAACTTATCATGGTTGCCTCAAAAAGTGATGGAAAACACCACATCACTACAACACATGATTTACATACATAAGGCCAAACATTATTGTTTTGACAAGTGATGAAAACATAACATCACTTTCAAAGTTTTAACATGTAACTCAAAATACGACTCAAAGCATGAACAACCATCATTGTTGCTAACCAAGTGATGGAAACACATCATCACTTTTATACTTTAAAATGAAACAAATGATTGACAAAAGAATGACCATGAAACAACAATATGTCAAAAAAACCAATTTTCACTTATCAATGTGAATGGTTCACCTCCTTGAGGTGGTTTTGCTTGTCGAACAACTGCTCTTCTTGGTCCATGCACTGACGGTTTGTCTTTAAGGCGTTGCTTTGGATGGAGCTTCCTGCAAGTGGCTCTTTGATGGCCATTTTTGTCGCAATGACTGCAGTAGGATTTCTTCCTCCATATATGCTTAATCTATTTCTTTTCATGCTGTTGAGAGGGTTTTTCATTCCTCATGAGTGCTGCCATTCTTTTCCAACACTTAGAAAAGGTATGGTTAGGTAAACCACAAAAGGTACATGTTTTTTGATGCCTTGATCTTCATTCATTATTAACAACATTGTCATAATTGAAATGAACATTCGAAGATCGAAAATGGTTATACCTTCCTTTGGTGTTTCTAATGTCAGTATGGTGATGAGAGCTTGCCACAGGTCTCTCCCTGCAATGGAAACTACCATGGGATGATGGGGATGTTTTCACATCATTCTCTTTCCTTGATGATGTCTCAGATGAATCTGACACCTTTGAGCACTCTCCCTTAGTGTATCTCGAGCTTGAAAATTTATGTTCATGCACAACCTCCAAAGGTTTAGCGATGCCTTAGTTATTAGCACCAAGTTCCTCTTTCTCCTCATGCCTTATTCTTGTAAGGAGACTCATGTTTGTCCCTACAATTGGGATCTCCAAATCTCCAACAGACATAATACTATGAGAAGATGAAATGGAAAGGAAATCAACATATTTTACCTCTTCATTTGATTTGGAAAGAACTAATGAGGGTTTCTCCTCATCCGTTGTTGGTGGTTTGCTAACTATCTCAGTGCATTCCCCAACTTCTTTCCTGAGATACCCAAGTCCTGCTTGCCGAGGTAATTCCTCTACTTTGATGGGATTAACCATGCCTTGGCCATTAACGCCTAAGAATTTTCCTTCATACCCCATTCTCTTCAATAGTTTGGAGCCAATTCCTGTGGTCTGATTTTCAAACATAGCGAAATCATCATCAGGAAACATACATGAAGATGGAGAACTAATTTTTACCTCACATGGGTCTCGATACATCTTTTCCAAGGCCTCATCCTTTGCTTACAGCTATTGTAGAAAACTTTGTTTCTCCTCTTCCTCTTCATGAAGGCACATCTTCAATTCATCATTCTCTGTCTGAGGATTATGTTTGTTTTGCTTCAATTCATCCATGGCCTTTTCTGTGGCTTGCAACTGACGGTTTAATCGCTCCTTTTTCTCTGCCTCTTTCTGTACAGTTTCATACATAATTTCCACTTTCATGGAAATGTTAAGCGTGGTCCCGTACATATTTCTTTCCTCCTCTGTCATTGTTCACACCACAATTCTCATCAATGCAAAGACCACTCTGATACCACTTGATCCAGGTCCGAGTATGAAGAAGGACCCTTCCAAGACCTTTTACTTTCATGATGTGTTAAAATTTCTTTTTAAAAGAACATTAGCGAATACATATGCATGTGGAAAAGAAGAGGAACATAACAATCATTAGCAAATGAAAACATAAGCGTTGATAACAAAGTTCATCCAGGAGGGACTATGTCTCTAGGCCCTGGTGTCAAGATGGTGTAGGTTGTTGCATTAAGTGTTGTCAATAATGGTGATGTACGCAGAGATGATGTCGCCATCATACAAGGAAAAATGCCCTCATGCAGGAGTGGCTCAAAGAGATATTCCACTACAGGAATTCTCAATCAAAATACTCCTATCAGTATGACACCAAAACATGCATGATGAACATCCCGCTGACATGGCACAAAAGGGATGTCAAAGCAAAACATGCATGATGAAAACAAGAGCATCCCAACAACGTAAAGAAGGGATCTCAAAACATAACATGATGAGTTATGACAACAAGTACATCACATAGAAGATTGTGCATCAGATCAAGTAAGGAATCATGACAACATGTATTAAACAAGATCTTGCATCAACATCAATCAAGGATCTATGCAACATAATGCAGAAAGAAGAAGTACATGAACACATCATATACCTCACAACCAAGGGTCATTTGAAGAAGTGGATGTCACATTGCTGAAGCTGCTTGGACCATTTCTCTCAAGGCATCGGTCACATGAAGATGGTTGCTTGCACAAGAATGTGGACATGTACACTGACACTTAGAAAAGTGACTAGAAGAATAAATGAGAGAATAAGAAATCTCAAGACACCGTCAGATTTGTGGCGTCGAGTAGTGCTGAATCGACTATCTAAAATCCAAATTCCGAGAAGTTGAGAATTCTAGGCTCAAGGAATATTTTAGATTCCCCTAGGATTCCTCAAAGATTTTTCTCCATGGATGGACTGAAAATCTGTAACTCAGATGGAAAATCTGATCTTGCCATTGTGATCCCTGCAGAAAACCATGAAAAGCAAGTATAAACTTGACTATATTCTGAAATGTCAAAATTTTACCTCCTTGGTAAAATTTCATGGCTCATTGTTCTACTGCTTGTTTTTGTTGAAATCGTGGTTCCACGTGAATTCTGGAAATGAATGGAAACTGCAGACCTCTGACGAAGAAACAAATAGTACCATTATTTTTGTGGTGATGAGAGGCGTAAAAACCATATAAAATTTGTCAAATTCTGACAAAGTGAAAATTTTGCCCTCCTGCAAAATTCATGGTTCCTGCATTAAAATATTAATTATCTGCCTTCTACCTCGAAATTAGTGTGTATTGAGGAGTTAGACCAATATATATGTATCGACGTGTTATAATAGGTCGGGGCGATGGGGTGTGGGCCGGGTCCACCACCAGTGGCCCGCTCGCCATATATATATGGCATAACATGCGGCAGAGGGTTTAGTGGGTTCAGCGAGGGTTATGGCTGCCGACCCTATATATACATATATTGCGATTGCAATAAGCTTGTTTTAAAGGGCTTGGCGGGGGTTGTTTCCGTCGATCTCGAAACCATGTGTTTGATTGTTTTATATAGTTATTTTTAATAACTATATATTGAAACACATTTCGTTATATGGTTATTTAATAACCATTTTTCATGATTTTTGTCTCTTTTGCAAGTTTATGAGACAAATGAGAGAAGCCAAGTGTCAATGGCTGATGGGCTACCATGTGGGTCCCACTAGCTTACTCGGATGCCATGTGGCACACTGTGGGCCCCACTTTTCTCCTGTGATGTCAAACATTGAAGAGCTCTATCTTTTGCATACGAGCTCAGTTTGACGAACCATTCACACTTTCGTGATCAGGATGACAAGATCTACAATCTGGTCCAGGGTTGAGCATAATCCAAACACTTTTAGTTTTGAGCCCTCTTTATCTCATGTCTCTCTTTGGAGCCACCTGGATGACTTGCAACTCATGGTTTTTCTCCTGGTTATGGTTCCATCGCTCAACGTTCTACAAGTCAGAACTCCTCCATCGCTTGGGTGAATGACTTACTATGAGTTTAAATAAATTATCCCGGTTGCACATTACAACGAACTACCCATTGGCTAATAGGTAAGGTGTTATATTTAGGTGTGGGAAGGTCAAGGGTTCCAACCCCCCAACCCACGTTTTAGCACTGACGCATTAATTTTATGGTGGGTGGTTACCGTAACCTACTGGTGGTTTCATTTAATATAGTTGGTGAATAATTCAGATCGCAACAGTTTATGCATTGCATTTGATGGTTTGTGTAGGTAGAGACATTTGTTATGGTATGATTTTATGTAATCAACAGTTGGTGAATTGTATGTGGGGCTGGCCATTGGGGGCCAACCCACATGGGCCAAGCGGGTTCAATCCTCATCGACCTCAGTTGTGTTGGCACACTGGCTTGGGGCTTGACCCTTGTAACCTATATATATGGTTCAATGTAGCATGTTGTGTGTTGTTGTGTGGTTGGGGTAACGACTTGCCACCCATACTTGATATATGATATAACATTTGTGTAGGTTGGTGAGAGTGGAAGCGTGCCACCCCTATTTAATATGTTTTTTGTCTTTTACAAACAAACATGTCATTTTTAATTTTGAAGAAAACAAGGGTCACTGGGCTTTTTAACCATTCAACGAATTCACCCTTCCGGTGGCCATATTTTGTGTGCTAGGTCTCAATGAATTTTTTGCCTCATTAAGCCTATTTCTTGGCCAAGTTTGACCAAAAATTTCACTGTGAATATCTTGAGCATATGATCTTGGATTTTAGTATCATTCATACCATTGGAATAAGGGTGATGAGAACTACGATCTGATACTAGTTTTGCTTCAATTCATCAAATTTGATTTTTGAGTTATTTTGAAGCTATTTATGAATATGAGCATGTCTGGAGCCACCTGGATCATTCCTCCCCACTAACAAGATTTTGGTCCTCCAAAACCATTAACATAATATGAAACTATTGTGTTACATCACCTACACCACAAGTGTCCTGACAGGTCACCCTTCCTTCTCCTTCACCTTTGTCCTTTGGAGCCATAAGTGATGAGCCACAACCTACATCCTCTCCAAACCGATATTATAATCTTTGCAAATTACATGCTCAATTACATGACCAACCATGATCCAAATACCCCCATACTTGCCAAGAGTTTATTAGACACACTCTTTGGTCAATTTTACATTAGAATAGAAACAAATACACCAACTATCAGTAAAGGCCAAAACACCATTGTTGCTTTAATAAACAACGGAAAACACATCATTGCTTTTACAATTTAAATTGCAACATGAAATTTACAAAATGTGGCCACACCAAGCTACCAAATATAAAAGAACCATCTCTTACTCAACAAAGTGAACCATGAGGAATGTTGTGGATTTTCTTCTTGAACATCTTCTCCACCTAGTTTCTGCATGGGCACTTTGTCCTTAAGATGTTGCTATGGATGGAGCCTCCAACATGTGGATTTTTGACGTCCACCTTTGTTGCAATGACTACAAAAAGTCTTCTTCTTTCGGACCTACTTAATCTACTTCCTTCTCTGATGTGTAGAAGGACTTTCACACCTCATCCTCTTTCTTGCTACCATTCTCTTCCATCACTCAACAACCACATGGTTATGTAAACCACAAAAAAACATAGTTTGTTATGTCGTGAGTTATGTTCCTCATTAACAACATGCTTGTAATCAAAATGAACTCTAGAATACTAAAACTTGTTATACCTCTCTTGATTGGCTCTGGTGAGATTTTGACGATGAGATCTTGCCTTAGCTCTTCCTTTGTAATGTGCACTATCACGGGAGGATTGTGATGTGTTAAAATCATCCTCTTTCCTAGACCGCTTCAACAATGTTGTGGAAGATTTTGACACCTTTGATCACTTTCCTTTACTGTATCCCAAACCTGAAAATCGAGGTCTTTGTATAACCTCCAATGGCTGAGTCATTCTTTGGCCATTAACAACAAGTCCTACTCCTTTTCGTCCCATCTTAGTAAGGAGTCTCATGTTAGTTCCTAAAATGGGTACCTCCACATTTCCAATAGAAATAACATCATGTGAAGATGAAACTGAAGAATGATCAACATTTTTTACCTCAAATGTTGATTCTAAAACAAGGGATGATGGCTTCGCAAGCCTTCGTTGTGCTTCAATTCTTCCAAGGCCTCTTCTATGACTGGTAATTGAAACTGAAATATCTACTTCTCCTCCATTTATTCTCATAGAAGTCTTGCCAATTCACCATTCTCTTCTTGAAGGCTTTGATTGATCTCCTCATCTAAATGATGAGAATATGATGAAGAAGATGAATGTTCACTCAAGGGGGTAGATGGAGCATTGTCCTCTTCTCTTTCTTTTTCTCATTCCTCTCGTGGAATCTTATCCTCATAAGTTTCATACATTATTTCCACCATTTCTGACATCCTAAGGAAGGCCTCGTACATCTCTTTGTCATCCTTCATTTTTTTTCTTCTTGCATGCTCAATCATTCACACTTGCAATTCACATCAACGAGAAGACTGCTTTGATACTAAACTTGATCCAAATCTCTTCATCTACAAAAACTAACCAAGACCTTTCACTTCTATGATGTTAGAAAAATTTCATATAAAAGAGCATAAAATAACCACATGTGCATACTAAAAAGAAGAGGAAACATAATGACGATAAAAAAATCAAAGAACACAAACACATTGATAATGGAGTTCACCTAGTGTGGATTACGTCTCTGGGCCCTAGTGGCAAGAGAGTGGAGGTTGCTTCATTTAATGTTGTAAATGATGATTTTGTACATGGCATGTTCTTTATCATTACAAGGACAAATATCCTCAACCTGAGTGGCGAGTTTCTCCATGAGACATTCTCCCTCCAGGAACTCTCACTCAAATGGGTCCTCCTTCAACATGACAATCTAACAAATATCACATGATATGGCAACAATTATCCCTCAACATAATGGTAATCAGGGATCTCAACAATAATAACATCATCTCAGAAAAATAGAAAAACATCATGACATAACTGTATCATAAATCTCTACTTCGGGTGATGGTTGAAAAATGCGAAGTCCAACTACAGAACTGGCTTGCACCACTGAATTTCTTGTGATGAGTGGTGCAAACTCAAATGTAAACTTTTCCAATTATGAAACCATTAATTTTTGGACCCTCAGGAATATTGAAGATTCCCCCAAAGATTCCTTCTTGAAGATGGCTGAAAAATCTGCTGCTAGGATGAAGATTTTGAGGACACCATTGTGCTCCTTATGAAATTATGTGAAAAATGACTATAAAGTCACCATCATTCTGAAACTAGCAAAATTTAGCCTCTAAGGGAATCTTTTAGATTCCCCAAGATTCTCAAAAGATTCCTTGTTGCTGGAAACCTAAATTTTTGCTGCTCAGATGGAGATTCTGACTGCATAGTTAGAATCATGGC
Source organism: Pinus taeda (assembly GCA_000404065.3). Lineage (NCBI taxonomy): Eukaryota > Viridiplantae > Streptophyta > Pinopsida > Pinales > Pinaceae > Pinus > Pinus taeda. The sequence continues at coordinate 16,252 of APFE030237327.1, forward strand.
AAGAAAAGTGCGCAAAAATAACTATAAGCATGACAAATTCTATCACTGGCACCTATGGCCCTCAAGGGAATCTTTCTCAGAATTTTGACATATTCTTTGGCTTATGGTTCCACCCTCCTATAATTCATGATTCTGCTCCTGGTTATGGTTCCATTGCTTAGCATTCCGTGGGTCAGAACTCCTCCATTGCTTGGGAAAATGATTTACTACTAGTTTAAACAAATTACCACAGGAGGACATTACAAGGAATTGGTCGTTGGAGAGTTGGTAAGACACTCTATTTAGGTGAAGGCTGGTCGAGGATTCCAACCCCACCAATCCATGTTTTAGCAGTTGCACGTTAACTTTATGGTTGGTGGTTACTGTAACCGACTGGCGGATTCATTTAATGTAGTTGGTCGTTAGTTCAAATAGCAACGGTTTTTGCATTGGAGTTGACCGTTTGTGTTGGTAGTGACATTTGTTATGGTATGTCGTTACGTAATCAATGGTTCGCATATTGTATGTGGGGTTGCTCATTGGAGGTCGACCCACATGGGTCATGTGGGTTCAACCCCCTCCGGTCCTGGTGGTGTTGGCACACAGCTTGGTGCTCGGTCCTTGTAACCTATATATATGGGTTGCTGTAACATGTTGTGTGTTGGGGTGTCGTTGGGGTAACAACACGCCACCCATATTTTATATATGATATAACATTTGCATGGGCTTGGTAGGGGTGGTAAAAGCAAACAAGTCATTTTTAATTTGATGAAAATAAGGGTCGCTAGACTTTTTAACCATTTGACAAATTCACCTGTCTAGTGGTAGAATTTCGTGCATCGGGTCTTAGTCAATTTGTTGCCTCATTGAGGCTGCCACTTGGCCAAGTTTGACCAAAACATTGTTCGCGAATATATAGAGCTTACGAACTCATATTTGAGTGTCATTTCCACAGTTGGAATAAGAGTGAGGAGCACTACAATATGATATGGGTTTTGCTTCAATTCAACATCTTTTATTTCTGAGTTATTCTGAAACCACTTCTGAATTTGACTGTCTAGAGCCACCTGGATGAAGGTTGGGATAAAAATTTTCGAGAACTTGGTGATTTTTTTTACTATTTCTCAGAGTCGAGGCTAGAACAAATGCTCTAATTGCTTGGAAGTATGTGGGTTGAGTTACTAGTTCCTAGAGCCCTGGACAACTCATGTAGAGACTGATCTAGTTGATGTTAGTCATTTCTGGACCATAGAGGTGTAGTCACTTTGCTTGAGGTTTGAGGTGGTTTGGCCTCTAGAAGCACTGGTTTCGTTATGTTTTGATTTATCCCATGAGATCCTACATTCATGCTTGAAATATGGAACGAGGGTGATTGGCTAAAAGAGAGATTTGGTTCAGCCCCATCTATAGTCAGGTGGTATATGGAAACCTTTGACTTGGTTGGTATTTTCACATATTAATATGAGATTTTTTCCTATTGTGATCTATGAGCATTGTATTGATTCTAATGTGATTTTATTGTTGATTTCCCATGGTTTCTATACTAGTTATTTTTGGGTTATACGATATATTCTATCTATGTCTCTTAATGTGTTTTGATAAGTTATTGAATAGTTGATGAATGGATGAACTAACAAGTTTCATTGTGGCTAGATAGAGAGGGCTTAGAGCCTTCTTGGTGATTCTCAAATGAATATGATCAATTTATGATCAGATATGTATTCATGACCTATAGCTTACATCTTTTCTATATGTTTAATGAAATGTCTAGCATGTTCTAGGAAGTCTAGGTCAAGTTTATGATTCAAGTTTGCATGTTTATCATTTCCATCATGTTAAATATGATTATGGAAAGTTAAAGGAAGTTCTCGGTAGTGGTTTATAGGCTATCTTAGAAGAGTGGCTTAGATATCAGGTTTGGAGCCACTAGACTAGCGAAATTAGGCTATAACCACATGGAAGCAAGCCTATGCATGCTGTTGGAGGCCTATAATTGCACCCTTCCCTAGTTGTGCATGCAGTTTGGGTGCTGGATCAATGAATTTTTTTTTTCAATTGAGAGACTAATCACTTTGGGTGGTTGTTAAGCTCCTAAGTTGTGTTTAGTCCCTGAAGGATGCCAGTATGCATTGAGTTTGTAGGCCCCACTTCCATAACTAAAATTTGGAGGTCAGATCATGTCATAGTGACACTCATCTCATGCTTACCCTAGAAAGCTTGTGAATTTGGGTAAAAATAAATGGGGTGGTTAAAAATTTGTATCAAAGCTTCCAGGTTCAAACACTTGGACTCGATGGGTAGCATGTGATTATTGTGCATATATATCAGTCATATGCATTCATTTCTATGGCTATGGTTGTCACGTATATAGTCAGTGTTATAGTTTGTGGCATCATGCATGATGATTGAGATGATGTTGATAGGTTGATAGTTTGGTGTCATTATGGGTGTATATAAATGCATTTCATGCTAATCTAGATTGATTTGTGAAAATGAGATAGCCTTCCTTAAACATCAGTAAGGTATGTTTGATTATGTTTATATTTAGTTTATCTAACATGGTATGTTTGCAGGAAGAAGAAGCTCAAAGATGACAATAAGAATGGTGTATTACTATTCACATGACTCTCCTTACATATCAACTAAGCAGAATGGGGAAGAGTACTCTCTTGACATAGCATATACCTTGAGATATTTGAAGGTATAAATCAGAAGTTGAAGGGAAAATATTGATAGGATAATTTAGTCACAGGAAAGACTTTCCAGACCCCAAGAAAATCAAGCCAGGGTCAATGTAGTTATTCTCCATAGCTTATCATATTTATAGAGGCATGGATGACAAGGAATTAGTTATCAAAAGGAGGAAATGACTAGTGGGGCATATGGTAGCAGGTTTCATGGAGGACATAGGTTAGACAAAGATGACATTGTCAGAGGTGGCAAATGGGTGGATACACTTGATAGAGGAGGTAGTGGTTATGAGTTATATTCTAGTTCTAGTTCATATTGATATCATGGTCATCATTAGTATCATCCTTACATGAGGTGTGATAGGGATTAATTTTCAGATGAGTTCAAGAAATTCAAGCCTCCTACCTTTAATGTAGAACTAAAGCAACCTAAAGCTGCAGAAGTGTGGTTGATTGGGATGAAGAAGTTATTTGAGCTACATGATAATTTAGAGAAGTATAAGCGTAAGTATGAGGCTATGTGTTATTGGAAAGGGAATGAAAAGACTAAACAAAAGTGGGATAATAAGTGAAGAAGACCTTACGATGTAGGTAGAAAGGAGAATGAAAGGTTGTACAAGAAGTTCAATGCAGTTGAAAGAGGACATGTGTCTCAGCCTAAGTAGCAAAACAAAGGAAATAGCAGGAAGAATTTGTAGTGTTGGAATTGTGGTCAAGAGCATCGGATGAGAGATTTTCCATAGCATTAGGATAGTAAACCTCAGATTTATAGTTCTTAAGAGGCATAGATAGTTGGGATGTTGGTCAAATTATTCCTCAAATTTATGCAATAGTGGATAATAGGTAGGCTAATCATCAAGAATCTATTATCGAGATGGAAGTTAATATTTGTGATCAAGTTGTTTCTATTTTGATTGATCTTGGATCTAACTATAGTTATATCAGTCTCGACTTGGTCAATAATTGTGGCTTGAATAAAGAAGTGCATGTGAAATCTTGGTTGGTGCAGTTGGCTACAAGGACCAAGAAAAGAGTTCATCATTGGGTGAGAGCTTGTGCATTTGAGTTGAATCGTATGTCTACTTCAACACATTTAAATTTGCTTCCTTTGGGTTCAAACAACATGATTTTGGGCATGGATTGGTTGTACATTCATAGGACTAAGGTAGATTGATATGACAGGAATATTGAGTGCTTGGATGACAATGGAGAGAGGATAATATTACAGGGAAAGAAGAAGCCTACATCAATGGGAATGGTAACAACTATGGAAGAAAAGTGTAGTTATAGGAAAGGATGTGTATTTCTTGTAGTTCATATTTCTAGGGACAAAGGGAAGGATTTTGAGGATGTTAAAGTCATGAAGAAGTATCTAGTTAATTTGTAGCAGTTTCAGGATGGATTTCTAGCAAAAATTTCAGAGTTACCACCTCATAGGGAAGTGGATTTCTCTATTGAATTGATACCAAGAGAAACACCAACATCAAAGGAACCTTGAAAAATGAGTACTCCAAGGTTGGTGGAACTGAAGTTGCATCTTAAGAAAGTGATTGATAAGGGACACATTAGGCCAAGTGTGCACCTTTGGGTGCACCAATGTTATTTACGAAGAAGAAGGATGGTACTCTCAGGTTATGCATTGATTACAAGAATTTGAACAAGGTGACGATTAAGAACAAATACCCTTTGTCGATGATTGATAACTTATTTGATCAGTTAAAGGGAGAAGCAAGGTTCCCAAAGTTTGATTTGAGATTAAGATATCATCAAGTATGCATCAAAGAAGAGGACATCTAGAAGATTTCATTCCGTACCAAGTATGCACATTATGATTTTGTGGTGGTTCCCTTTGTTATAACTAATGCTCTAACTACTTTCCTGTGCTTGATGAATAGTGTGTTTCATCCTTATCTGAACAAGTTTGTGATAATATTCGTTGATGGAATAACCATATATTATAAGAATGAGGAATATCATATATAAAACCTACCAATAGTGTTAGCATCATCAAGAGAGAATCAATTGTATGCCAATATTAGCAAGTGCAGTTTCTTTCAGAATGAAGTTCATTACTTGGGACATGTTGTCTCCAAAGAAGGTATATCAATGGGCCCGAAAAATATTAGAGTTACCATGGAGTTGCCAGCTCTTAGGAATGTGGATCAGGTCAAATCATTCATGGGAACAGAAGGTTACTATAAGAGGCTCATCAAGAACTTCTCATGAATTGCCTATCATATTACATCATTGTAGCGAAAAGTAAAGAAGTTTGAATGGAATGAGGAGTATGCAACTAGCTTTGAGCAGTTGAAGAAACTGCTTACAAATACTTTGGTTTTGAAGATTGCAGATCTAGGAAAAGAGTCTATAGTATGTACAGATGCTTGCAAGAGAATAGTTGGAGTCCTAATGCAAGACAAATAGGTGGTATGATATAAGTCAAGGAAATTGAATGTGCATGAGTAGAACTATGTCACTCATGATCTTAAGTTGGAAACTATCATTCATGCTGAATATGTGGAGGCATTATCTTCTTGGAAGAAAGTTTGTCTTGATGAGTGATCATAATGGAATAAGGTACTTATTTGACCAACTGAATTTGAAGGCTAGGAAAGCTAGATGTCTGGCTGCTCTTAGTAAGTTTTACTTCAAGATAAGATACATGAAGGGTAAATAGAACATGATTTTAGATTCTCTTAGTAAGATATTCCATGGGAAACACATTGCAGTAGTGAGTTGTTATGAGGAAAATTTATAGGAGCAAATCTTATAGGCAGCTTATGCCAAATTTATGATTGTAGACAAAGGTGAATTCCCTAGACCTAGTGGACTCGTCTAGAAGAATAGGAGACAAAAGTCACAGGATTTTGCTTAGAGAAGTTAGAGAATGGGAAAGAGGACTACCTCCAATTTGTAGCAAGATTTCTTTTCCTCCTCACTTGTAAGCTCCAATTGTAGCTCCAAGTGCTATAATTAAAACCTGCACACACGACTAAAACAAGAAAATGATCCACAACATATATGTAGCATAATCTAACATCTCTATTCAATGAATCAACATGGAATTGAAATATATGAGTGAAAAAATAACACAACAAATATAGGAAAACCAGATACTATGTGTATTAATAGAGATATGAGAGTGTTTACAACAATACATAGTAGTTGATCTTGTAGACGTCTCCCCAAGTTGACTTATACTTCCTTGTCATAAAGCACACCTTAGTATCAACCCTAATGCATGAAGATGATGACTCCTTTAGGCTTAAGGAAACAATATGAGGGGACAATAAATCTACAAAATCCAACCATGATGCTATGGATGATGGTACATTTATGGGAGAATGATGCTAGTTTAAGATTTACCATTATGGGATTGAGATCCACATATGATAGGAGGATGAGCTAAAGGGATAAGAGGTGAAGTCTCCAAGGTAGGTTCAAATAGGATTCGAGCTTCTTATCCATGGTAAATAGTTAAAACAACACTTGGAAGCTTCTAGAAGAAGATGCTTTGGAATTGTTTTTAATTTTCTTGAATTTCTAGAATCAGTCAACCTACAGAAGGGAGAAACAAGTACTAACTAGTATTGGTGTAGAAGGGAGTAACAAGCACTAAAATAAGGTGGCTAAATGGGGAGGGAGCGTTGTGGGCTTAAACATTTATTTTGAGCAATTAATCCTAGAAGCTTAGGGAATTGTGAAGTGATGATGAAAACATGTTTAGATATGTTGATTGATCTAGTTTGGATAATGAGATGATATTAATAGGATGTGACCCATCGCAGGAAAGCATCGATGTTTCCCCGATCAAGGAAATGAAATAGGTATCGAGCTTTGAGATAGAATGATGTTGATGTGGAACCATTTCAAAAACAATAGACAGGAATGAAGGTTTATGAGTATTCTAACATATATCAACCGAAGGGTTTCTCTTAAACATATCGGTGACACTTCATGGAGTTAGAAACATTTACCCATCATAGTGGCTACAACCACCCTTAAAATTTTTGCCTTAGCTTGTTTTGGAGCCTCCCTAATAACCTTACACATCACTTTTTCTTACTTCGTCAAGTACATAAGCTTTAGTCCTTTCCTTGCACAAAGACAACCTGTCGAACGCAGTTGATCCATTTCCCTCATAAGTTGCTTACTTGGACTTGGTCTAGCTGTAGGCTAAGCAACTTCCCCCTGAGAATTGCGCATTCCTGGAGGACAACTAGCAGTTCCCTCTAAGAATTGTGCAATCCTCTCTGTCAACCTGTTGGTCTCCAAGATTGCGTAATCCTGCCAGCAAACCCTCCTAGTAGGGATTACGCAATTTTTTCCACCAGTAGGCAGTTCAGCCCAACATTTGCACAAATAGGGGTAGCAGTTAGTTGCTAGGCCTAGAAATTGTGCAATCCCCTTGGGTAGTCAACCCAGCTTACAATCAAGAATGCATAGATTTTTCCAAGAAGTTGAGCACTAGCATGCATGGACAGTTCAGCTGACCAGTTCCAACTAGGACCGAGGAAACATAACTTCCATGCATGAATTGATCTTCCCAACATAGCAAGAGGCAACATACAAAAGGTATCCCATGATTCACGAAACTATTTTTAGCAGTCGAGGGTTACATGAAAAATTGGTTTAGAAGTTTCCCTCCAAGTGTAACATTTTCCTAGATTTGTGGCATGTGCATCTTGAGGGAAAATTTATTTATTAGACACATTAGAGCTGAGTCATTCACATCGATCTTGGAGCTCTAACATCCCACAACACATCCAAGGCTCTTCGACAAATTCAACTCAGCTATTCATCGGTAAGTGGCCTCAACTTGTATTTTTTAGCATTTCTGTCTCCTTTTGTGTATTCGCTTGTGTGAGTGTTGTTTGATTGATTTCTTTGAATGCCTGCTGTTGTCTATATATATTATAGCTTGTCCTAGCAATGTTTCAATTTTTGTTTCTATCTCAATGTTGTTGCATGCATGAAACTGTTTTGCACGGACATTCACCCAACCAGTGAATGGCCTCATCCACATGCATGTTGATCTATTTTCTCAATCTTTCATCCATGTTTTGCATGCACTATTTATCACTTCTACTATCACTTACTGTTTCCATGCATTTCATCAACTTACCTACTTTCAGTTGCCCGTCGGTGAGCTGGGATAACCTCAACCCAGTCTCTGCCTTCACCAAGGCTGCATTGAGAAATCTAGAGAAGGAAGGCTCACCTTCCTCTCCATATTTTCATATTTTGGCCCAAAAATGACCTCCTAGATTGAATTGCACATTTCTAGAGGTCAGTGGCTACCTGGCCCAAAAATTTGTGCAAAACTGTCTCTAGGCAAGAGGTCTCTCCTAGCTGGAATCGCACATTGCGCAATCCCAGTAGCCAACTACCCAACTGAATTGCACATTTTGTAGAGCCAATTGCTAGTTCAACCTCCCAGTCAGTCCAAACTACCTTTTGTGCAATTCTGGTAGCCAATCACTCAACCTCCCAGTGAAATTTGTGAATCTTGCTAGTCAATTCCCAGGTATGTGTTGTGACCTTCCCCAGATTTTCTTTGTTTTCATTGACATATTTCTTGCCATGCATGTTTCTTGTTTCCAAACCTTTCAGGTGTTCATCTGCCTCAATGGCTTCCAAGAGAACAAGATCGCAGGATGCTGATGGTGTTGCAGTTGGAACAATAGTTGAATAGGTGTCCTCTAGCATGCCAGACTCGAAGTCGTATCAATACAAGGACATCAAAACGAAGTGGAAAAAGGTGAATGAAACATTCACATTTACTTTTGGGGAAGACCTCAAAGATTGTCAGGTGTACATGAACATTGATATGTCTAGCTTGTACCGGATTGCATGAAGATACCCCGCGTTCCCATGTGCAGATATGATTCACTAGATCATCTCCACACTGACCTCGGAAAATGACCTTGAGAAGTGTGAGTGGGAAGTAGATTGCAACCTTCTAGGAACCAGACTATGATGAGATGTATCAGATGGATGAGCCCATGACTGTCATGACCCCTCCATTCAGCTTGCCCAATAATAAAGGAAACACCAGAGATATTCTAAAGGATTAGGTAAAGGAGCCAGCTCGTTCCAAGATGACCTCTAACTGATCTATAAGATGAAGATATAGAGGAAGGCATACAAATACTTGGTCATATTCACATGTCAACTAAGTGGCCAAGCGAGCACTGAGACCTTACCTAAGAGTTGGGTGGGTGCGTTGGACCAACTGGCTAGAGAAGGAAGACCATGCAACTGGTCGACATACTGGCTCATCAACCGAAGGAGCAAGTTACAAAGGTTTAACAGTCGCCTGAAGGCATGCATGTAGAGATTTATTTGTTCACCTACATTCTAGATGTAGTATGTGCTAGACATGAGTTCATGGGCTTAGAGCGGGCATGGTCACTGACAGAGATAGTTGTGAGCACATATTTCAAGCTACTCTCCGAGTGTAGCTTCAGACGACTGATCAAATGGCTATCTGACCATCTTGTCCCCCTAATGTACAAGTTTATATTTGAACATGATCCACCCTGCATGTCAGAACAAGCGATGAAGGAATTGTTAGGCATTGCAGATTGTTATGCCTCACCAGACGACATGTTTATCCAAGTGTTCAGTCCAGAGAAGCCTTTGCATGTTCTGCTAAAGTTTGATTTGGACGTGTTGGGCATGAATGAAGTAGCCTATCATATCTCAGCAGGATTAACAGCTAGGATGCAATGGAAGAAGAAGGCACCTTGACCCACTCTTCCATTGCAGATTGGATTATATAAGATCAAGAGCATCAAGCAAGTGGAAGTCGAAGCTGAAAAAATGAAGAAGTACCCTTTCGAGCTCCAAAGCTTCAACCTGTATGACTGACATTGCATTGTCAATGATCATTGCATGAGAGCTTAGTTCAATTGGATCCATGGGGCATTTCATTAGGCAGAGGAAGACTCATGGAGGTATTGTTACCATCATTCCAGACCCAACGAATAGGTCAGTTTTGTCGTAGAATGGTTAGCACAACATCATGAAGCAACACCATGGAAAACACCAATAGTAGTAGTAGTAGCAGAAATAGCAAATGTAGTAGAGCCAAGCATACTTGCATGTGACAAAGGGAAGAGAAAGATTATTGAATGCATGGAGGAGGTACAAAGCTACAAGTTTTGAGAAGATCCACTTGTAGAACAAGCATCTATGGCTATTCAACATAAGAGGCAGGAGGGTGAAAAGCAAATTGAGAAAAGGCAAAGAGATAAGAAGAGAATGGAAGAAACAGAGAAGGAGTTGCATGAGTTGAGGGAGCAACTCCAGAAAGAACATGAGCCACACCAACAGAAGAAGGAAGCTCAACAATAATAGACTCAGCAGGGGGCACATCACATGAAAATAGGCGAAGCAGTGCCCATACAAATAGCTGATTCTTCTGAATAGTTGGCATCAGGTGAACAAGGTGAGCCCTTGGAGAGGTAAGACTTTTCTCATGAGATAGCATAGGCTTTTGAACAGTTGGATGCAGAAATCGAGTAGCCATAATTGGAACAGGGCATTGACCTCATGCCTCACCATAGAGACATTGACTCGCCCATTGCAATGCGTCCAGATGATGAGCAAGTCTTGAATGACCAAGGATGCGCTAAGATCCTTGGTGGTTAGCCAGAAGTAGAGATGCATGATAGCTCCTTTGGTGAATCTCAACATAGAGTTGTGCACCCTGACAGAGTACCAACTCTAGAGGACTGAACATCCCATGAGCAAGTTGAAGAACAAGTGATCATGACTGATGTGGACAAGGACCCAACTGCTTTGGGCAATGCAACTAGAGTGTATGTCGAAGCCACTAGCTCCTATTTTTGCTTCCTCATAGCTGAGAATGAGAGAATGGCAAAGGAGCTAGAAGTGGCCAATCTGGGAGGAGACTTGGTGAAAATTTATGCCTGAGATGAACTGAAGAAGGCAATACTAGAGGAAGTGTTGTCCTTCGACACGGTTATGTGGGCATTGTACTCCAAGTTCAGTACCATGCATCAAGTAGTCGTTCATCTTCACAAGTGGCAGAATCCATGTGTGAGAAGAGCTCGCATCTTGAAGAACATACATGCTACCATTGATAACATGCGAGTATGGACGATGAAGTATAAAGAAGCCTCACTTCATTTGCCCAATATGATGAAGGCCAATGTGGTTGAGCTACAAGCACGTATCCAGAGTCAGATTCGGAACTATGAAGACCTACCACAATTCATCATTGGAATTCAGGCTTCCCAAGCATGAGTATCTAAGAGCATGGAGGATGTTGTGCACACATATGCAATTCCATCACTTGGGACTCCCACCCAAGCGAAGACCAAGAAGTAGGTACAACAGGAGCATGACTTGAACTTCGATGTGTTGATGTGTGTCACCACAAGTCTAGACTTGCCTATCAGTGTAGACATCATGCTCAAGTATGTTGTCGGTCCGACCACATTGCGGACATTGTTGCGCATTCCTTTAGATGAGTTGGATAGAGGAGCGCAATTAGTGTACTCAGATGCTATGGAGGCAAGGTTTAGGTTCTAGACAGATGTCACAGTAGAACACATGGACACTATCAAAGACTACCAATCTTCGCACCAATATGTTACTGTTGATTAGCATGATGATGTCGAGTAGTTGGACTTCTATAGTTGTCTAAGTTAGAGCAGTGTCTAGTTTGACTTGTTCAAGCCATTGTTCACATGGGTACATGTGCTTTGTATTGTTGAGTCATGGCAAGTGTAAGTAAAAGTCTCAAGAATGATTGTAACAATTACAGAGTAGGTGAAGATTCATGAGCGTAGTTGAACGATGACAAAGGGGAATGTTAAGGGTCACCCCACCCTTTGCTATAAATAGTCCCTCATAACTCATTGCACAGGATTTTGGTTAGCCAAGCTTCTACTAAAACTATCTTGAAGAAGACTTCAACAATATTGTAATGCGCCTTGGCTTCTCCACTGCATGAAGCTAGTACATCTCTTTGGAGGAGCAGGTAGATGTGGCTGTAACATTCTACTGATAGGGCTAGCAGGTTTACATGGTGTATTGTATGATTGTGACTTACATTTATTTATATAATAAAAGCCAACACATTTTCATGCATATGTTGCTATTATAGTTGTACTGCTTTGGTTTCCTAATGATATATGTTGTTTAACTTACGTACTTGTGTATGAATTGCTTCACATGCAATTATATGAATCTTATTGTTAATGTGTTGCATATGTTGTTAATGCTACCACCATTCGTGTCAACTTCTTTGCCAGACACCAAACAAACCTTTCTCTAAACCTTATTCAATAGTCACAGTTGTCTCAGACTAATTTGTGATTGTTGTTCAGGTTATCTTACCCTGTATTTTGGGGTTGCCGCATCCGTGTCGACTACTCTGCCGGAAGCTGTTCATGTCCTTTGTGTGGTTTGTTCCTAGAAGAGTTGGGACTAATCCCTTTCAACATGGAATCACCTTCACCTTCTTCCCCCTTTGAAGTGTTGGAACCTCTCATACTGATTCCTTGACTCATTGCATTAGTCACACCCTTGCTACTGACAGAATTATCTTACTTGCCTCTGTGCAACATCATGGTCAAGGCATTACCTTATGATCCACTGTTGTGACTCCTACACCAAATGGTCTAAGGTCTAATTGGGACTTCTTACTAGGGAGATTCCCTTAATGTGTTTTCCGGTCGAGCACCGTCAGAATTTCTGGCACTAGAAGGAGGGGTTGATGAAAAGAAATGTCCTCTCATCTAGTTTTGAACCTTTGCATATCTTTCATGGAATATTTCATTCTTCTTCCCCCGAGGTGTTTTTCAAATCCTGAATATGTCTCCATCTCAGGGAATTTTTTTAGTCTGTTGTCCATTCACATGTATGATGCTGAAGGTGAAGTGGCCTAGCATGAACACTTACATAACTTCCTTTCCATGATTTATGAGGAAGATGAGTTTACTGATGAATAGGTCAGTCTACTTCCTGCATTCACACTTCATGAATCCACATTTCATTAGGTGCTCATCGTATCAACTAACACCATGCACTCATGTGAGCACTTCTGTGATCTATTTGAAGACAAGTTCTATCATTTTGATTCAAACCATCTTGACTGGAAACTGTTATAGCAACATAAGGCCTCGCCTGAATCTGTTATTTATTTTTGGCAGCGCTTCCGTGACTTACAATTTCAAGATCCAAAGAGCTAGATGAATTTTTCTTATCTCTGGGACGAGTTTGAGTATTGCCTTAAGAAATATGTGCATCCCAAGAGAAAGATTGATGTCAAACCTCGCTCAACCTTCTTCGTTGATGGAACTGCACAACCTCAGGCGAGAGCAAGCACTGTCTTAATGGACTGTCTACCTCCCTTTCATTCAACAGTTCTGCCATTGCCCAGTGATGCTGAGGATCATGTTCGCACATCTTTCCATTCTTCACACCCTCCCAGCATCATTCCACTCAATTTTCGTGGAGAGTTGGTTGTTAGTCCTTCAAGTTCCCATATACATTTTTTTCTTCGACCTCCATTTTCACACCCAGGTGTTCCTTTGGATGATGATGTCTTGTGTTCATCCATTCCAAACTCTTCACTTGTTATGAATGAGGAACAACCCACTGATAGAGTTGGTGTTGCACAACCAACATGCGCTTTCATTCATGAAGAGTATGAGTGGGAGCTTGAGCATCAACACTCGACAAAGGATGACTCCTCTTCGTCTAAGCCCCCTCTTTTCCTTCCTATCTTCTTTGGTGAACCTGCCATCAATGATTCTATATGTGTGTCTTCATCTATGGATGCACCCATTATCGATCACTCATAGGAATCACTGGATGCTGGTCCATCATTCGACAACAAAGAGGATAAGTTATTAATTTGAAGATCCACTTGATCCTTCATCTATCTTTTCTAGAAACACAGAGGATGAGTTCATTTTCTTTTCATCTACCCCTCTTTTTGATTCATCTAATCATGAGGATGTTGAAGAATTCATTGATTTTTATGATCGTGGCGGTCATGATCCATTTACTTCCATTTTTTAGCACAGTCATGAATATATCGCAGTTGATCTTCTGAAGCCACTGGTTTTTGATGATCTACTTGATGATGAAGTTGAGACACCCAAGACTGTCAAGCACTTCAGCTCGAGTTGATGGTTATCTTAGGTCCTCACTCTCTTGGGGTTAGTCTCACTTCTGATCATGAAACTATTCAATCACCCAAGGCTCCTCATCACTCATCTATATGAATTGAAGAACCATGTCATGCATATATCACACTTCCTCCGCTCGAACTACATGATCCCATTTCTCATGCATTGGAGCAGTCTTACATTGCAAGTACTCGTGCATGATGCAAGTTATCTTTGTTTCTTTTGTTTGCTTGCATGTCTTAGTCAATAGTGTGCTTTTGCTTCAGAGTTGCACGTAGTGTCACACAACACCATGATAATTCCATGGACTATCCATGATGCACATGCACTCACTTATGTCCCGTGGGCACTTTGAAACACAGAGTGTGGCTATCTTCACTATCATATCTTTCTTGTATTTTGGTACGCACAACTAGGTTACTCGCAGACCAAACCTTCACCCAAATGGGTCTACCAATGCACCGGTGGCTGCATTGGAAGTGTCACTTCACGTGATCAGGCCCATGCACCTTTAGTGTAGGAGTAGGAGTACTATTTTCTTTTAGTTCTTTGCTTGCATGATTTTTTGCTAACATGTTTTTTTTCTTGTTCGTTTGCTTTCTTCTTTGTTTACTTGTTTCGCTTTCATTTTCGATTTTGCTCTTGCTTTTCTTTGTTGGTTGTTAGTTCATTCACTTGTTTCGTTCATAGGTTAGTCTTCATGAAACCATGTGTAACTCATGAAATGAGATGGGTAAAGTACAAGACGGTTTGTACATCTATCACTACTTGGTTATCTATCATCTTGCCTCTGTATGATGAAATGGTTACTCTTAGTCCATGATACATCGAAGGAAAATACATACTATTCGAAGTGAACCTTAGTGTAAACACAACACTTGCGTGCTAACTAGTGTAACCTTCTCTAGTTGATTGTTTTTGGCTAACCCTTGTCAGCTTAGTCAAGTAGAGTAAGGTGAGGGGGAAAACCTTAACATGCATGTCAAAGATATAATAAACTACTTCTTTGCTTGAACAACCTCCTCTGCTATAGATAAGTTGGGATCCCTCTTCTGCCTTTGGAATGAATAAGTGATATACATAGTGAAAATTAAAAAAATGAAAAAAATGAAAAGTCAAAAAATTCAAAATGAAAAAAACGAATAAGGTGAAAGAAGAGAAAGGTTTCCTACACTGGGAGGTGATGAAAGTAACTCTGTTGGGGTACCGACCAGGCTCACTGGTAGCGGAGCCATGCTTGTGTTCCTATGTGTCTCCACTGAGGTACTGTCTAGACTTTCCAGCAGTGGAGCAACACTAGAGATGAAACTAAGACTCTGACGACTATACTACTTGCGCACCTATATACCCCTCAACCCCAATCAAAGCAAATGTGTTTCCTTGGCTTCGAATGTGTGTCAATCGACTAAGATTCTGGAAGATGCGACATCTTAAAATCAACCTACTATGAAACCAAGATGAGCTAAGAACTAAACAATACTTCCAGAGGTGTTAGACTTGCTTTTCATGAAGAAGGTCTATGCAGGGAGCTAGAGTTCTACCAGTGTGTCGCCAAGTGCTGTAGCAGCTACAAACGCCCTCTAAAATTTTTCCCTGGCCTTTTTTGGAGCCTTCCTACCAACCTTAAACAACAATTTTCCTTACTTCGTCAAGTACTCAAGCTCCAATGCTTTCCTCACACAAAGATAGCTTGTCAAACATAGTAGATCCATTACCGTCACAGGTTGCTTACCCAAACTTGGTCTAGCTGCAGCCTGAGCAGCTTCCCCCTGAAAATTGTGCATTCCTGGGGAGAAACCAGCAGTCCCCTCTAGGAATTACGTAATCCTCTCAATCAATCTTTTGGTCTCTAGGATTACGCAATCCTTCCAGCCAACCCTCCTAGTAGGAATTGCACAATTTTTCCCACCAACAAGAAGTTCAGCCCAGGATTTGCACAAATCCGGGTAGCAGTTAGCTGTTGGGCCCAGAAATTGCACAATATCCTTGGGCAGTCAACCCATCATACAGTCAGGAATGCACATTTTTCCCAAGCAGTTGAGCACTGGCATGCATGGACAGTCCAATTGACCAGTTCCACTCGGGATCGAGGAAACTTAAATTGCATGCATGCATGACTTGATCTTCCTAGAATAGTAAGAGGCAACATGCATAGGGTATCCCATGACTTAGGGAACTATTTTTAGTAGTCGGGGGTTACTTGCAAAATTCTTTTAGAAGTTTCCTTCCAAGTGTCACTTTTTCCTAGATTTGTGGCATGTGTGTCTTCAGGCTAAAATTATTTATTCAACACATCAAAAATTCTCATCCATCTTGGAGCTTTGACATCCCATAGCACATCTAAGACTCTTCGACACATTCGACTCAGCTATTCATGGGTAAGTGGCCTCAACTTGTCTTTTTCAACATTTCTATCGCCTTTTATGTATTTTCTTATTTGAGTGTTATTTGCTTGATTTCTTTGAATGCTTGTTCTCATTTATATATATTATAGCTTGTCCTAGCTCTATTTCAATTTTTGTTGCTATCTCACTATTGCCGCATGCATGAAACTGTTTTTCACGGATGTTTTCCCAACCGATGAATGACCTCACCCACACGAATGTTGATATATTTGCTCAGTATTCCATTCATGTTTTGCATGCACTGTTTATCACTTCCATTATCACTTAGTGTCACCATGCATTTCATTGACTTACCTACTTTCAGTTGCCTATCAGCGAGGCTAACCAAGCTTGACCCAGTCTCTATCTTCACTAAGGCTACATTAAGCAATCTAAAGAAGGAAGGATCACCTTCCTCAACAGATTTGCACATTCTAGCCCAACACTGACCTCCTAGACTGAATTGTACAATTCTAGAGGTTAGTGGCTGCTTGGCCCAAAAATTTGTGCAAAACTGTCTTCGGGCTAGTATTCTGTCCCAACTGGAATCATGCATTGCACAATCCTAGTAGCCAACTACCGAACTAAATTGTGCATTTTGTATAGCCAACTACTAGTTCAGCCTCCCAGTTAGTCTAGACTACCTTTTGTGCAATTCTCCATTGGGTCCCTATAATACTAGTGATTACCCCATTACTATGGTAGTTGTACCCCTTATTAATATTGTTGTGCCCCTATTGCCCCCATATTGTTATTACTGTGCCCCATAGAATCCCTCTATTGTTATTTTTGTGGCTTATATTATTATTATTAGGTCGGTTGGGTTATATTGTGACTCCTTAGACTCTTATATATAGAAAGGAGGTTCTGTCATTTGTATCATCCAAGA